>CAWUFW010019692.1:0-176825 GCA_963921515.1 Calotriton arnoldi | reverse complement strand
GCGGCTGTGTTCATACACTGCACGCGTCCCCCGTGGGTCCCCTGTGTCACTGCCTTGGGTGGTTCCTTGTGGTCCAAGCACTTCTACAGGCTCTAGGCCTTGTGTCTAGCTCAGTCGTGGTTCTTATACCACTTTATTGGTATATGGTTTGGTACGCCCCTGGGGCTCAAACGTGTATTTATGTACTTCGAACTCTAGCCTCATAAAGAGACTAGAGGGGTGTGTTTAGTAATAAATACATATATTTTGAATATATACCTGGTGTGGTCCTCTTTCATTTGGTCACTCAAGAGATTATAGACTGGTAAAACAAGCTGCTTTACATTCCTTCAAGACTTAGCCTGAAGGCTGCTCTCCATAGCTACCACTAGGATAGCTTTCAATAAAGGTTGTCTTTAACCTATCTCCAATAAGGGGTTGTTTGGACTGGTGCAAGGTGCCCACTATAATTAGTGGACAGCATATGCCAGGCCAACTTCTCACAGCTACCACTACCATCGACTTCTCGAAAAACGCCTGTGTCAGTGCCCCAAGAAAAGAAGAAAATCCCGGCTACTATCAAGGGCATGTTTAGGCAGAAGGGGCCCTATGAGTGGAACAACCCAACCGTGTGTTTGTACAATGGAAAGCTGGCAAAAATGTTAGTGCTGAACCTCCTCCCTTTTTCTTTTGTGTAAGGAGTGGGATTCTTAGAATTTGTGGCGACCATCTGCCCAAAATGGAAGGTACCAAGTAGGACCTATTTTGCCAGTGTTGCTGTTCCAGTGGTGCATCACGATGTGCTGCAGTTGGTTGGACAAGCTTTGCAGCAAAGTGTTGTTCACAACATCCACCTGGTGACAGACATGTAGACCAGTTGTCAGGCGACTGTTTACATGTGCATCACTGCACACTGGATCTCTTTTGCGGGGGTGAAGCAAAAGATATCTTCAGGTCTTGGCCCTGAAGAAAGTTATATAAGCATTTGGCGGCATGCAACAGGGGCCATATTTGCCATGGAGAAATCATATACAGCTGTAAACATCTTGGAGGAATTAAACAGCAAGGTGTGTGAATGGCTGCAACCCAGAGTCTCAGAATTGGATTTGTTGCCACGGACAATGGCAGTAACATAGTATAGGCCATGTCAGACAGAGGCTATTTCAGGGTCCTGTGTTTGGCCCATTGCATCAACCTGGTGGTGCAAGACTTCCTCAAAAAAGAAGACATAGTCAGCAACATACTGACCACCTACAGAAGAATCTGCACTCATTTCAGCCATTCTTTTAAAGTCCTAAAGCAGGTGTGGATTTTTCAATGTACTAATAGAGCACCAGTTAAAGCCCTGATTTAGGAGATGCCAACACATTGGAACTCGACCTTTTACATGTTGCAAAATCTGTTAAAGCAGTACAAACAGATCAATGACTATATCATTCAAAGAGGAGGGGATGCAGTTGGGAAAATGACCATGGATGCAGACACACGGGCCTAGCCAAATGCCTGACACAGATGATACTCCCTTTTGAGGTTTTCACATGGGAAGTTAGCAAGGAGGACAGTACGATGGGCCAAGCTATCCCATTGTTATATCTCCTACAGGACCCGGTAAAGAAGGTGTCTGAAAAGTTCATCCTCCACGTGTGAATGAAAAAACAGAAGTGCATGGTTGAGACCTTAATCCTTTGCTTGGCTTGTAATACAAGACTGTAACATGACATCATTGAGTCCTAAGAGTACATCTGTGCCACACTACTTGATCCACGATACAACATTTTTTTCCCACTTTCATTCCTTTTTCTGAAGGGGATGTTTTAAAAACAAGAGGTGGATTGTAGAGCAAGCCGGTGACTTGGAACAAGAACAGCTGGAACTTCAATTCCCACCCCACAGTTCTGTGGTGCCACCTTCAACTTCCAGGGAGGGCTGTCTTGTCTCACAGCAGTCAACAACACCATCAACCAGAACACCGGCAACAACAGTAACAGAAGAACCGGACCCAACCTCTGCATTGTATTGGTTTCAATTTGCAAGGCTCAAGTCCAGTGCAAAGGTGAAGGCAAAACAGATTGAGCAAGTGGCAGCACCAATGACCATCCACAGGAGTATCTGGATGATCCAAAAGAAGTCCATGTGGATCAAAATCCATTGATATATTGGTATGGGAAGATGCACCAATGGCCAGAGCTCAGCAGGCTGGCAATAAAGTATCTGGCTTGTCATGTCGCCAGTGTGGCTGTTGACTGTCTGTTTGGTGCAGCTAGTGCGGTTGTTACCAGGAGATGGACCAGTCTCATGCCTCAAAGCGTAGAGAGGATGACTATGATCAAAATGAACCAACAAGTTATACCACGCAATTACACCGTTCCAGAAACAGTGGCACAGGAGGAGGAGGAGGAGGGTGATTGGTTCAAAATTTAATCAAATGTGTTAGCTGACCAACTTCTGGGTGAACCACCTGAGTTTGAGGACAATCTCTACTTCCTTGACTAAGTATGCTGGTGCCCCTATAGAAGTTTTTAATTATTTCTCATTGAACTTAGTTCTATCTTCGCAAAAAAAAAGTAGCTAGCAGAACATTATTATTTTTGTGTTAGATTTATACTGCCCCACCTTTTTTAATAGTCACATATATTGCCGGATTGCAGTTGAACAAGTGCGAATTGAAGAAGCCTCCACAATTGCTTCATGACATTGGGGACAATGCCTGCTCCTCTCACATGCCTATTGCCTATCCCTTTTTGAATCACTCAGCACTAGAAGGTCTTCCCCAGAAGATCATTTATTATCTACAAGATTTCCTGCCAATACCAAATTCCAATGTTTTGCCTGCATCAAAGATGATTGAATACCTAATACCTAAACTACCCGTGCTTGGATTGGAAGACGTAATTTCAACTATTGCAACGGTGAGTGACTGATTGTGTGAGTGATGATGATGATTCATGTGGTGGCAGACAGTGAGGGAGGGTGTTGAATTGTAATGTGGGAACTTGCCTGAGAGGATTGATTTGCAATGTTTAAGGCCTGAGTGATGGGTGATCATTTTTTCCCTGGAGGTGATTGGCCTTCACAAACTTACTTAGAGAAAACGAATTAACCTGTATTGTCCACTCCTATGATCCTTCTGTTGCTTTCATCATCTAGAATGGCTGCCCCAGACAAGCGTTTTAATGTCAAGAATGCCAAATTCCAATCTGGTGCTTGCATTAAAGGGAAGATAGTGTACCTACCACCATGCTTGGATTGGGACAGGTAACCATTGCACCAATAAGTGATCAGATTATCGAGTGACTGTGAGTGATAATTGATGTGGAATCTCGCACTGAGGGAGGGTGTTGATACTGTAATACAGGGCATTTCTTGAGATGATTATTGATTTGAAATGTTTGGGGCCTGAGAGAAGGGTGATCATTTTTTCCCTGGAGGTAAGCGGCCCTTTCCCACTTTGCCAAATTTAGTTGCTGAGTCCTCTCCTTTTTTCTGGTTCTTCAGAGACCAGAACAGTCACTTTAGTTAACAAACAAAAACCTATGCAAAAAACAACAATTCTGATTCTCTACTTGTTCTTCAACAGCAATGCACTACACGTCTATCTTGCTCGGGTCATGATGATGACTGGTCTGGGACGGAGTTACTCGGAGTCAGGAGGAGGATCGAAGAACTCATGGCGGGAGCTGTGGGACTACCTCATCAACAGCTATAAGCAAGACGTTATCGATTTCAGCTCAAAGGTAAACCAAGAGTCTGAGGCCTTGTACTCAGCTATGTAGGATAGTGAGAGGTGTGTTTGTGAAATGCTGCTGTGTGAATGTGTGTGAGTTGGACTTGTGGCAAAAGGGAAACTCTCAATCATCCTCTTGTTTTCTTTGCTCTGCCTCTGAGTCTTCTTGATGCACTCCTCATGAAGCTTACCTTCCTTCTGTCCTTCTCCTTGACTCTAAAATACAGTTTCTCTTTTACAATCTGCAGGCCTTCTTCTAGTCTCCTGCTCGAACGAAAGGCGAAAGCTAGCTGAGCTCAACAACACTCCTTCTTACATACCGGACCAGTCCAGACAGGCACCAAAGAGTGGACATTCCCGAGGAGAATGCAGATGCACCATCTAATTTTGCAATACAGTATAATTTTTCTTTTAACAATCATATTTAGAGAACTGGGTGGGTGGGTTCACTCCCCAACGTAGAAGACATTACATTTAGATGTTTGATAACTTAGGTCTCAGGGGAGAAGGACTGTTTGCAATGCATTTATCTGTACTCTGTCATATTCTTTGCTTTGATTCCTTCCACAACAGATTGATGGTGAATGATGTGCTGCTGCTCATTGTCCAGATGAATGTTGTCCTTGTGTTGTAGTGTTTGTCTTTGTCAAACCTTTCTCCAAATCCCCTTTCCCATCCATTCATCAAATTCCTAACCCTCTTCCCCTGGGCTGTGTGATTTATTGAGATGTGGCTTAATTTATACCATCAATGGATCACACACTTGGTGGGGCGGATGTGGTGAAAGCAACACCAACTTACTGCAGGATCTTCTGAGCAATAGGCCACACTGGCCCATTACCCACCCGCGCATGAAATGTGATCCATATTTTAGATATAGAATGAAGAACATCAGTCGTCGCATCATCATTCAGGCCTTGTGTTGCGTAACCGTAAACGCCTAACGTAAGCTTGTCCACTCCAGACTTTGAGTCCATTTTTTATAACTCAAGTATTTTACACATAATATTACTTGCTCCACATTAGCCAAAACATACTAGTATTGCTATTTTTTGTATTTTAGCACTATCAGGGCTTCTCATTGTGTCATCATTTAGTACTCAGGTCGTGTCAATTCTTTGATTAAATATAACCCACTAACTCCGTCTTTCTATTGCCATGTAGTTGCCTACGATGGATAATCAATCAATCGTTCAGATTAATCCTACAGTTGGAGCTCACCTGGGTGGAACTGGAAGTGGAACCTCGCTTGTGAAGTTGTGATGCCTTCCCTGTTATGGCTTCATCTATATTCAGGTAAGACAACTAGTATGGATAAAATTGAACTAGTTAACTTAGTAAGTAACTAACTGCTACAATTGTTTATCTAGGTTGTTGTAGACAATATAGGTCATCATGGCAGTATTCCCCCTAATGGTCAAGATAGTTAGAGAAGTATTACTCTATAACTAAGCGCTACACTCTCTCTTACAAGCACATAAACAGACTGCATAAAACCAGCTGAAGGCAGCAGTGCAAAGTAAAAGTAAAACAAAATACTTCAGGCATAAATTTAGATTGAATAAAATAGTTTTTCCCTTTATTTTTCTACCAAAAAACCCAATCCCTCCACCCAAACAAAATGACCACCTCTCTCCCCAAAAAAAACTGACACAAGCCCCAAAACTCAAAATGTCCAAGGAAAAAGTCACTCCAGTCCCAACTCCCTTAAGCCCCAACAAGCAACAAGTCCCTCCCACCAAAGCAAATAAAATTAAAAAAGAGCTAGAAGAGGGCATTATGGTTGTCAGTCCGAAGCTGGTCCAGGCTCTGCTCCATCGTGGTGCGCCAGCCCTCAATGGTGTTCAGCCGCTGCAGGATGCAGCACAGCAATGGCCTGTTTTCAGTGTGGTAGTCGGTGGCAGCAGTTGGCGATGGAATGGCCTGGAGGCTAGAGGCTGAGGGGGACTGGCTGCACTGAGGCCCGGCTGAGGTGTGTTTGTTTCCTCCTCCTCTTCTTCCAGGACCACCAGCCGCCGCTACTCTTGCTGGATATGCTCCAGCCCCTGCCACCGTAAATGGGCCACTAGCTCCTGTCTGGTGAGTGGTCCAACTGGACCAACAGGAGCAGCTACATTGAGAGAAAAAAAGACACATTGTAAATAATGCTCTGTGCAAACAATTGTTTTAAATTACTGGGTGGCACAGTAGCAGTACTTTGCTGGTCCCCTGGGGCCATTGGAATTTGATGTGAGTATGATTAGAAGAGTCACAAGGCCAATTTTATGTTTTACATGCCTTGCATGAAAAAGGACTGACTGTGGCAGAAAAGTATCGCAGAATGACATCACCGGATTTAAAAAACAATGATTTTTCTCTTCTAAAGGATTTTCATGTAACTATAAACAGACACTTTGAGTTGAAAAATAAATTACTTCTTATTAATGAGTACGCCATTATGCACTATATGGAGTGCAAGTTGTGCGAAAATAATGAAGCCATTCTCTTTGCTAGACATCGTGTTGTGTAGTTTACTACTGTCTGCAGCTGGGTCAACTGTAGTTGACAATTATCTATTTTTAATTCTAATGGCCCTGCTCTTCTCCAAATGCATTTCTCTTTCTACCCTGACTCCAAAGAGGCAGGTGAATAATAAATAGGATACCTTGTCACACACCTCATGCATGAAATGCGGATATTAATATTATTCTGTGTACCGTAAGTAGACATTGGGGATAATTAATCTGATGGACTGCACTACAAGGAAAGGAACGGGCTATATAGATTGTATTTGGCACATTTGTAACTGTGTGTCCCATACATCAAACTTGGCATCAAATCATGCACTTACTCCCTCTTTTCTCTGTGGCCTTGCCCACCACAAGATATTTTCAACAAATTCATTCACTAGGCAGTAAGCAAGGAAAGGTAACTTGAGGATTTATTCTACTGCAGGGGGTAGGGTAGAGGGATTAGACAGGTAGGGTAGAGCTTTTTTGATATAGAATAGGGGGCCACTACACTGATCATCGATTCATCATCTTTGGCTTATTCAGTCACTGTACAGTTCGAAATGGAAAAATCTGAACAAGTGTAAAATAAATCTGTTATGGGAACCCATGAAAAATATTCTGGAATCACTTCACGTCACATGGCTATAAAATGGAATGTGGCACATGCCAAGAATGGTTTTTCAAATTTGGTAGGTTGGAACGGAAGAACTTAGAAAAAAAATAAACGACTGAAGTACTAAGAGGTAAACAATTCCGCCCAATTTAAGGGGAATGAACGTTTCTCATGCCAATGCTGGGATACGTGGGAGCCGAACAGGTTGACAGTGGGGCAGGACCTTTGGAGTACGTTCGACTACAAGGCTACCTCTTTCCCCGCCATCCATGAGAAACGTTCATTCCCCTTAAATTGGGCGGAATTGTTTACGTACAACTCGGATGGAGAGATAAGTATACCCTCCATTCCTTCACGAAGGGACAGCTATCTGTTCCTTCAACATAAAAGTATATAGGAAAATCCTTTAACTAAATCCATGGAGGGAATTCACTATTTTGCCCTGATGAAAGCCCAGGACCGAGCAGGCCATTAAAAAGGGCTGAAACATGTTGGCAGATTCTTAGGGTCATAGGACCATCACCTCCAAAAAGACCCGCATTTTTACAATTTTTAATATCCGCTACGTCCCTGTGAATAAAGGGATACCTGGGGAACGGAGTAGAATTTTTATCTTTAGACCCCCTGGCCTACATCTCCTAAGCGCTCCCTGAAATACGGTTGAGCCCACCCTGACCTTTAGGAGTCAGGGTGAACCCGATGATGAAGCATGACACGATAGGGTGTGTGAGTGTTAAATAACAAAAAGGAGTTGCCTCCTTTCTGCACCTAGCAGTGTACGCCATGTAAGTTTTATTTTCGAGCTTGATGGTTCTGGATACCTTACGGTAGTTATAGTCTAGTCGGGAGGGTGTATCCACTTCCCAAACCTCTCTCTCCCCTCAGTGCCGGTGGAACGTGTTCCCCAGTCACGTGTGGTTTACAGCACTGTGCATCTGCCTAGCAGAAACTAGAAACTGGATCAACAAATAATATACCAGCCTAAACTAAATGTAACTTACCTCTGAGTGTGAGCATGCTATTCGTATTTTTTTTTTAGCATTGTAGATCACAAACACAACAAATAATTAATACTCATTGACCCCAGAATCTAGACACCTAGCAGGTCAAGCAGGTCCTGTTTCCGGTTTAGAATGTCCACCCAGCGGTGCGTCAGCTGCTGGATGGTGCACCGAACCTGGTTGGTGTGCCGCACGCACCGGCGCACCGTCCCCCAGTGCTGCTGATGCTCCTGCAGTGGGTATCCACTACCGGGCCTGCTGCCTGCTGTCAGCATAGAGGGAAGGTGGCGCGGCACAAAAAAAACTAGTGCTGCCACCTCCTCCTCTCCAAAGATCACCCGGGGCTGCACACCTGGGCGGCGGTGCCGCCGGAAAGGAAGCCATCCCTCTGCCATGGCGCTGGGAGGGGTAGAAGAAAAGAAGGAAAAGGAAGGGAAAGCACAGAAAAGAAAAGAAGAAATAAGGAAGTATGGGGAAATAATAAACAAAATATAAAAAGTCACAAAAACACAAAAACATTTCACAAAAACACAAACAAAAAGACACACATTAATATAAAAAATAAAAATGAGGGGTAGATAAGTTTTAAAGGAGGAGGATTACAGAGATTAATGAGAGATTAAGAATTAGGCCCAGCATCATAACAGAGTGTAGAAAATACAAGATGGCCACGCCCATGCAGACCCCGTGGTGCAGTTCACATGCGATTTAGAATGCGAGAATGCACTTAAGAACCACATAGTGCCATCCACGTGCGATTTGGAGCATGAGGACCCATTCCATGTTCCCATCACAGCACAAATGGCCGTGCTGGCAAACTCCGCCCGCTAGCGGAACGCCGCATAGCATGTCAGAGTTTTTTTGCGACTCCATGAAGTTAAGCGTATCAGAACTCAGTGAACAGCGCCCAGACCTAGTTAAGATCTTTTGAGAACTATTTAACTGCAGTTGGAGCAGATGGCTTTGAACCTAAAAGAAAGTCTACTTTTTGTTCAGTCATTTGGGAAATGAGGGAGCAGCAAGTTTTGATAATTTGCCTCCAGCTGCTGCCACATCTGGAAAATCCAGAGATTCTAATGAGTACTCAGAAGCGAGTACATGACAAAGGGCTTGATTATGAGTCTGGTGGGCCATAGACCACCTGACTCGCGTGGGCACGGCAGTGGCGGTTTTACGACCGCTCTATTACAATTAGGCTGGCCGGACCGCCATTGCCCCGTCGCAGCCTCCAGGGAACCGCTGTTCTCTGGCGGTGGTGTAGAGGCAGCAATATGCTTGCCGGCACCGCTGCAGTCCCGCCAAGCATATTACAAGTGTCCTCTCCGCCACGGTTTTCATGGCGGTTGCTCCTTCATTAAAACAATGGTGGAGAGGAAGCAAAGAGTGTCATACAGGGCCCCCTTGTGCCTCACGCCATGTGGATGTACACAGGGGTGTTTGTGCATGCACAGCAGCTCCTGCATGGCATGGACTTTATAGTCCATGCCATGCAGGAACTGTTTTTGGCGTTCACATTGCAGTGCCCATTTTCAGAGGCACCACCTTGGGAACGTAAAAAAAAAGCCCACCAGACAAGAGAAACACTCATAATCTGGTGGGCGGCCCGACCACAGGTTTGGCGGTGTGGCAGTGGGGGGACCCCATGCCGCACCGACAAACTCATTATCAGGCCCTTAGAGTCAAATTTCTATTGGAGATATCTAATTTTTTCAAGAAGAAACAAACAACTGATGAAACTGTTGAAGAATTTGTATTGGTGTTAAGGGCATTAGCAGCTACATGCAATATTGGAGCGTACATTGACATATACATTCAAGGTCAATTTGTGTATAGCTGCTTTTCAAAAAAGATACAATGAGGGCTACTCAGTTGCAGAGACCTTCCATTGTCAGAGTTTGTTGATATGGCCAAAAGCATTCAGTGTTCAATAATCTCCAGTCGCATGATGGCTCAGGAATCCACTCATACATCTACTCTAATTGTTAATGCTGTGGGGTATTCTGAACATGTTGATGCTGTACAAATTAAGGGAAAAGTCATTAAGAATGGTCAACATAATACTAACACTTTTTGTTTTAGGTGCGGATCTAAATCCCATTTAGGCAATTATATGCAATGTCCAGCACTAGGTAGCCGTTGCAATAAGTGCAAGAAATTAAGTGATTTTCACAGTGTTTGTAGATCTGTTAAACACTAAGTTAAAGTACACAACATTAACTAAAATGGAGGGGACTGTCCTGTGGATTTATCAAATATGGTCCTGAATGTGGAGATTGACTCGTTGTCTCCTAACAAAATTAAGGAACCTTTATGTCAGGTAACTCTAGGTTCCAAAAAACTCTTAACATGATGTTAGACTAAGGTGCACCAATTACTATCATATCAGATCTTTATTTTATCATCAGTAGGGGGTCTAAGGTTATCCTGAGCACACCGGACATACATCCTAAAGCTTATGGTGAGCAGAAGATTGATATGGTTGGTTTCTTCATAGACACTTGTCTTGGCAGGTCAATGTCAACTAAAATCTATGTTGAGGCATGCTAAACATGTTACATGCAAAGCCAGACCTATCCCCTTAATTACTATTAGAGAACTTAGGGGTTAATTATGAGTCTGGGATTCCATTGACAGCCAGACTCGTGGGGGCGCAGTGGCGTGATGGCGTCAGTCTCCCGGACGCCCTATTACAATTAAAGCGGTCGGAATGCCATTGCCCCGCCGCAGCAACAAGGGAACTGCCGTTCCCTGTTGGTGTTGCATCGGTCAGGAGGCATCAATATTCTTGGCAGGACCGCCACAGTCCCACCAAGCATATTAGAAGTTTCCTCTCCGCCATGGTTTTCATGGCGATTCCTCCTCCATGAAAACCCTGAGGATACAAAAGGGGCCCCCTTGTGGCTCTGCGTCCTGGGGTGCAAGCAGGGGGAGGGCACATGAGCCCCCCCTGTATGCATGCACCCCAGTTCCTGCATGCTATGGACTTATCAGTCTATGTTGTGCAGGAACTGTTCTTGGCATTCCCATTGCAGTGCACATTTTCAGGGCATCGCCATGGGAATGTCAAAAACGAAGCTTGCAGACAGTATGAAACTCATAATCTGGCGGGCGGCCTGACCATGGCATTGGTGGTGCAGCCCTGGGGGGGACATAGCGCTGCACCGCCAAAGTCGTAATCAGGCCCTTAGTTGGAAATGGCATTATCAACCGACTGACTCCTCTGAATGGTTAAGTCCTATTGTAATTGTGTGCAAAAAAGATGGCAAGATTTGCTTGTGCGCTGAACTGCACAGACTCAACAGGAACATTGTGGTTGACTGCCATCCTCTGCCCAAAGTTCAAGCCTTACATGTCAACATTGGAGACTCTAAGGGCCCGATTCACAAAGGTAAAGTGAGACGAAAGTCTAACTTTACCACTTTTGATATTCACAAAGAGCATTTACTACTCGTAAATAACCTTTGTGACTACTGAAACTCGTAAAGTTCAACTTTTGGTATTCACAAAGGGCATTTACTAGTGGTAATTCCCCTAGTGAATGCCAAAAGTTGTAAAATTAGACTTTCGTCTCACTTTACCTTTGTGAATCGGGCCCTACATTTTTCACACTTTTAGATCTGAAATAAGCTTACCACCAGATCGAATTAGATGAAAGGTCCCAAGAGTGAACCACCTTTGTAACTCCTTTCAGAGCATTTAAGTTTTGCAGAGTCCCTTTTGGATTGACTACAGCAGATAGTGTTTTTAAGTACCCCTTGGAGGGTGTGAGTGGGGCAGCAACTCAAGTAAATTTGCTGATTTTTGCAAAATCATTACGTGATCATAATCACACTTTTGAAACAGTTTTCCCTGTATTTAAAGAGTTTGGCATCACTATTCGCACAGATAAATACACATTTTTAGCAGAAAACATTGACTACTTAGCACACTCTATCACTCCCAATGGCTTTTCTTCAAACTTTTCATTCATTAATGCTATTGAAGATGCACATCCATCTAGTGACACAGATACACTTTGCTCTTTTCTTGGGCTAAGCAAATGCTATTCAAGGTTTGTGCAAGGGTATGCTTTTGTTGTGCAGCCCTTGAGGAATTTGCTCAAGAAAGGAGTGAAGTATATCTGGTCTGATAATGGGCAAGGAGCTTTTCAGAAAGTGAAGAATCTCATTATTTCAACCCCAGCTTTTACTCCATTTGTAGCAGACATAACTGTTGATGTCAGTCAAGTTGTATTGGTGGATGTGTTTTCACAGTCATGTCAGGACAAAGAATACACCATTGCCTTTGCCTCTAGTAGTGTGGAAGCCAATTACAGCATCATTAAGTGAGAGGCATTGGCAGGCTGTTGGGTGGTGGAAAGGTTCAAGACTTTCTTTTGGGGTTCCCATTTCGATCTATTTACAGACCACAAACTATTGCTCCACCTGTTGAGTGGCAATGGTTCAGGGAAAGCATCATCACAATTGGTCAGATTGTTATCAAAGCTGCAAAATATTTAAATTTTACAGTGAAATACCTACCTGGTGGGAAAAACATAAGAGTGGACTCTCTTTCCAGGTTCCCCATCAGAGGTGAAGAATCCAACACACTTCAAGATAATGAGAATGTGATTGCTTTTGTGGAAGATATACTGCAGAATGAAGGGGTGATCACACATACATAGTGGTTAGAAGCTTCCAAACAGGATGCCACGTTACATTCTGTTATCAAATTCATGAAAGAAGGTTGGCCAGAGGAAAGAAATGTTAACTCCTCTTTGAGACCTTTTGTACAGATTTTTGAGGACCTATCAGTTGTTGAAGGGGTGCTGGTAGATAATGATGTGTGTGCACCTCCTGTGACTATCAGAGATGATATTATTAAGGAGACACACAAGGGCCATTTAGAGGTCAGTAGCACAAGCAAACATATAGAACAATTTTACTGGTGGCCTGCGTGGAAGCTCAAGTTTCTTAGTTTATTGACACTTGCACCACCTGCTTGTTATCTCATAAGCACTGGGAGGTACATGAGTCGCCTATTCATGTGTTCACTCGACCAGAGGAAGCTTGGCAAAAAGTGGCACTTGATTTTGCAGGTCTATTTGAGTTATTGACTATTATCAAAAGATGCATGTTGGTTGTAATTGACTATTTTTCAAAATGGGAATTTTTTGGTTTTACCTCTGCTCCTGATCACATTTTTTAAAATAATTTTTTATATAGAAGGAGCACCTAGAGAAATTGTTGCAGACAACGGCACCTGCTTCACATCAGTAAGCATGGAGGACTTCATTGAGGGTTTTCACATTACTCATCTAAGAGTTGTGCTTTACTCACCTTTTGCCAATGGTTTGGTTGAACGCATGAAAATGTTCTTAAAAGAAGGTGTGCAAACAGCCTTGATCATGGGTCTTGAGGTCGAAACGTTTCTCAGGGCGTAAGTTTGGTCATATCTAGTAACTCAACACAGCACAACAGGTATGTCCCCATTTATGATGTTACGCAAAAGATATCCAAGGGCTTCAGTTTGTCCTAACTGGGTGTGAGAGCTAAGCAAAAAGAGCACACCTGACTAGCAGACTATTGCACCCAGAGTTGAAGCAATGCAAAGTCAGGTTAAAGAACATTTTGACAAAACACACCACGTCAAAAAATTAATATTGAAAGCAGGAAATTGGGTTTTCATTAGGCCTGGGCGGTAATTTCCGTTCCGCTCGCGGAATTTGCGGAATTTGGGTAATTTCGCGTTCCGCTGAGAACGCGAAATTGCCAAAAATTCCGCGATTCGCGGCTTCGCGGAGTTTTTTGCTTGTTTACGCTTTCAAAATGCTTTTTCGCGAGATATTTCTCCCCGAGCACGCAAACAGAGTCCGCGAACAGGAAAAAAGCATCGCGAACGGGCGGAACAAGCAATTCCGCGTGTTTACGGAACTTTTGCGTGCTCGCGGAGATTTTTTACCGTTTCGCGGAGCTTTGCGTAGCGCGACTACGCAAATTCCGCCCACCCCTAGTTTTGATTAGAAATCACACTAAGGTCAAGAAGGGTTTATCAAAATTTTCAAACCACTTTGTGTTGAAAGAGTGTCTAAAGGCTCAGTACTTAAAAAGGACAAAGGCCTGTGGAGTAAAAGAGATCTGGTCAAGATTTCCAGGCACAGGCAGCCAAAATCCAAGCTGTGCGAGGCTATGATGGTAACAATTCCTCTCTTGAAAGCACTTGGTGGGAAACAACTCAGGAGCATTCAAGTCACGGGTCATCTCAAGTTGATAATGCACATGATTTGTTACCTACACAAAGGAAACCTGGTACTGACATTGTTCCTGAACAATCCAAATATTGCATTAGGTACAGAGCTGTACGCAATACTACTATGCATTCTAAATTTAAGGATTAGTATAGGTCTTAAAGAAAATATATATATATAGATGTAGAGATGTAAATATTGTGTGGTTATGTATTTTTAGATATTATTACATTTTTTTTTTTCAAACCAATTATTTAGCTTAGTTTCTTCAAAAAGGGGAAGGTGTTGAGCCATACGACATTGCAGTGATGTATGGAGTGTGCAGTACCTTTAGGAACTTGCTGAGAGCGGGCAAATTCCTGCTTTGCGGAGCGAGTTCACTTGTCAAAGGTAAATGCATTCCAGCTGCTATATTTCCTTTTAAGATACTGCTTTATGGCTCATGCTGCTGTCCCGCATCAGTTGCTCAGTCTTTGCTAAGTGTCTGATGCATGAGAACAGGCTGCATGTGAGCTCCTCATTTATTACCATGTACTTCACAAAATAAATGCTGTACTTATTGCCCATTGGTTCCCCAAGTCTCGATGTAACATGGCGTGGATGGAGGCTTGGCTGCCTGTGGGGGTTGGCCACGGGGGTTGGCTGTGCACGGCGGGAGGTTAGCTTTATGTATGGTAATAAAATATTACTTTACATTATAAAAACCCGAGAAATTCACTGAAAAAAAGAAAGACTAATGTAATGTTATAGTTAGATGACATGTTCAGTAACAACGTAACCTTTTAAACTCTAAAAAACACAGAAATTCATCAGTTATAGTTAACTTAAGTAAGTATAACTCATGCCTTAAGGTAAACATAACTTGCACCCCTGCCATGCAGTTTTCTCATCAATAATTTACTTGCAAATGTTCCAGTGATATTATCAATGATGTCATGGAAGATGTCATGAGTGATGTAATAATTGTGGAAATTAGCAGTACATGGTGAGGGAGCGAGTTATAGTTACCTTAGGGCACAAGTTATAGTTACTTAAGTCAACTATAACTGGTGAATTTCTGTGGCTTTTAGAGTTTAAAATGTTACATTGTTACTGACATTTCACCTAACTATAACAGTACTTTATCCTTTGTTTTTTCAGTGAATATAGATATATACATATTACCAAGTCTGGGTAGCATAGTTACAGTTAGGACCATGTTTCCATAAGAAAAGCATTTTTTGTTTTGTTTATAACTTTGGCAGCGTTTGACAATTCTTCACAAAACTTTTCCCAAAAATTCTCATCCACCTCAGTTTCTTCCAAGAAAGTTTCGGGTAATCCATCAAGTGGGGGGCCGAGAAAAGGGGCAGTCCCAAAATTTGGTTTGCCCATTTATTTCTCCATACGAAAATTTAACTGCAGTACCTCAAAAAATGTTGAACAGAATTATACCAAATTTGGCAGAAAGCTAGATCTTGGTCCACAAAACAAGCCTTTTGTGATTTGGTGTAAATACATTCAGTAGTTTGCGAGAAAATACGGTCCAAAATGTATGCATAGTTCATGCTGTGGAGGATTCGCAGCTCTTACAGATCACTAGATAAGCTAATATAATAGTCCGGAACACTCTGATATATCACAATCAAATCAACATTTCACGTATTTATATTTTTTGTTTCCATTTATTACACATATGTCACATAAATACAAGTGCCAAACAGTGCATAATCCTATAATAATACCATCATTCGACATACATCTATTGATCAATCTGATAGATGCACTACACTATCATTTGCCTACAAATGGACAAGGATCAGACAGTGTATGATGCACAGAGAGATACAATCTATGTCGTCACATAAGCCGTCTGATATAACAGTGCAGCCAACACATGTTTCATCTTGTTAGACTTTTTCAGGGCTCAGAGTAAACTACCTGTGTAGCTCACAAAAAGTTAAAAATGCAAATACCAAATCCAACGTTTATGATAGTAATGACTGTGTTATATATTCTCAAGCATTAGTAATGCCGCCAGATAAATTAGTGTCTCCATTCAAATCAGCTTCCTTCAGAATCACCAGAATTCCATTTGTCGACAGGCCTACAGTGCATCTTAATATCACTGGTGTCAGAATCCAACTCCTGAATGCTAACATTGCACAGACTTTAAGTAACCACATCAACAAAGATGTGGCGCAACCATTTTAGGATGTGGGCAGTCAGTCCCCTGTCCTGTTAATAAATTTAAAAAGCACATAGGGGGCAGGTAAGGGATGCCTTCTCACAGTAGGCCTAGTGTAGGAGTCCCAGAAGGACCCTGTGGCCAAAACATTTTTGCTTTTACTGGCTCCACAGATTCCCCAAAGGATCTTCAGATCCGTGGCACCCAAAAAAAAATGGCAGCCTTCCACATTTAAAAAAAATAAGCTCCCAGGGGTGGGCCAGGACCCGGGGGGGGGGGGTTGTGGCAGTTTCATTTTAGTGGGGCATGTGGCCCTCCTCCCGAGCATTCATAAAGGCCCTGGGGAGTCCACCCCCCAAGGCCGATTGCATAATTATGGGGAGGGGGAATACGGCCCCCCTCCCTGAGCCTTTTCAAGACCCCGTAGACCTCATTCCCCAGGGATGGTAAATTTTTCATGGGGGAGGGGTGCATCCAGCCCTCTTCCCCAAACATTTTTAGACCCTGGGGACCTCACTTTTTAATTTAGGTGAGGGTGACATTCATTCCCCCTCCTCGAGCCTCCTAGACGCCCCAGGACACCATTCCCTGGGCCAGTATTTTTAGAGGAGGGGGTGTTGGAACCCCTCCCTGAGCGTAGACCAACTCCAGGGGCCTGCATCCCCCAGAGCTTCATCCCAGCAATGTCCCGGGGATCCCATCCCCCAGGACACAGCTGTTTTCTGCCCTGGTGAATGCGGGCATACCATGTCTGCACTCGCCCAGGAAGGAAAAACAACTTTGCACCCACCCAAGAGCGAGCACAGAAAAGAGTTGCTTCCCCCCGGGTGGCAGCAAACAATGGAGCCTGCTCACACCACAGCCCTAATCAACGAGGGTGTTGTGGGTGACCCATGTGGGAGTGCAGCAGCCTTTCAGCAATATTAAATAACAACAAGGAAAATCTCATGGGTCATTGAATCTATGACCCCTGGAGAGCTTACCATATTTTTTAAAGTACTCCAAGCTGGAGCTGCGTGCTTTTAAGCTGGATGGTAGGGACACCTTATGGTGGCTTCTATGGCTGCACTTTGTGGCCTGAAAAATGTTAAAAGAAAGACACAAAAACATGATGTTTTTTTAATAAGGCTTTGTTAGAACAAATTATGACAGTCACGTTTATTTAACATTGAAATGTGTGAATTTATAAAATATAAATTATATTATAATTATTGGTGACTTTTTTATAAATAGGTCTGCTTTATATATGGTGACATGGTGACCCCTTGATGAAGCCAATAGGCCCATTTTTTATATTTTGATGTTCTGACCCTTTGACAAAGTCAGCAGATCTGCCTTACTTAAAGTAAAACCTTTTATATTTTAACAACATATTGTCAGCCATGCACGCTGGCAATGAATGGCCGCAGGGCTGTCTGCAGGTCAGGCCCTATGCCCAACCCCACGCACAGCCGAAGGTCATCCACTGTGGGAGTTAGGGTGCCTGGGGGGAGTTAGGCGCGGCCAGAACCTGCTCCCAAACCTAGACCATGTATAGTCGGAGCTGTCCATTGCTGGGAGTATGGCACCCAACCCCACACCATGCACGGTGATGGACATCTTAGTTTACGTTAAGAAAACAATAAAAAGTCACTAAAAAAACAAATGTTAAAGTGACGTTACAGTTAGGAATTTTAATTATATTTTACTTTAAATTAAAAAACATTAGAAATTCACTGAAGGTTAAAGGGACTTTATAGTTAGGTGACAATGTCAGTTAAAGCTTGGTGTTAAATGAACAAAACCACTGACACTCAACATTTATAGTTATCTAAAGTAACTATCAGTCATGCCTTATATTAAATACAATATTAACTAATCTATATTACAGAGTGGCCGTAGCCACTCTGTAGTTATAGTTAAGGTTACCAGCTATAGAAATTCCTCAGATTTTTACCTTTAATAACTTTGCACCCAGCAGATGAATGTCCTTGAAACTTTGCAGAAGTATTCGTATCTCTACTTTGGCAGGCGATGCAAAGTTTCATGGTGATTGGTCAAGGGGTTACAAAGAAAAAAGGGGGACCTAAAACAGGTTTAGGAACCAAAGCATTTTCCATAGACTTTGCACTCATGTGTAGCGCAAAAATGACTGAAGCGATTGTACTGAAACTGGGCATGAACATACATTAGGATGTGTAGATGATCCTTTTTGGTGATTGAAGTCAATTTCTTCAGTAGTAGGTAAGTTATAAGGCATAATAACTTAGTGATATCTGTCGTCATGGTTGTACAGTGGTAGTACCATGGTTGTACATGGTGATGACAAAACAGGATATGATTGGTTAATGCATGCCTTTCAAAAATGAAATAGCAGCCATTTGATTACAAACACAACAAGATGATGGACGAAGTGCTGAAACTTTTCAACCACTCACCCCCAGTCAAAAGATCTGGGATTCATTCATTGTTCTTTTGCTCACTATGCCACCCCAGTTTGGACGCAGCCATATGCAAATCAGTCTGGACCCTGCTCCTCATGGGAACAGTCCAGCCCGAACTGCCAGGCCAGGTCCTCCCTGGACCGGAAACAAGCATCCTGGGACAGGTTTCACTCCCCATCAGCCAGACTAGCTTGAATCCGGTGGCATAGTGAGCACAGGACCCATGTCTGGGCATACCTTTCTCACTTAGGGCGACAAATGCAAAAAGAACAGATGATGGATGGAATGCTGAACAAACCAAACATTTACCATCAGTCACAGATCTGGGTTAAATCTATCATCTGTTCTTTTTGCATTTGTTGCCCTAAGTGGGAAGGGTATGCCCACATGGGGGCACCGTGCTCACTATGCCACCAGATTCTAGCTAGCCTGGCTGATGAGGGGTGATTCCCCGAAACCGGTCCCAGGATGTTTGTTCCTGGTCCAGGGTGGACCTGGCCTGGCAGTTCAGGCTGGACTGTTCCCATGGGGATCAGGGTCAAGACTGATTTGTATATGGCTGGATCTAAACTCAAATGGTGTGGCATGCAAAAAAAGAAAAAAACGATGGATTTAAACCAGCCTTCCATCCATCATCTGTTCTTTTTGCCATCTTGATTACAGCACTCTTTGAATATGTTCTGTATTAAGATAGCAAATACCACACATTGCGTATGCTGTATAGTGCCGCAACAATTAAAGCACTGTAAAAAACTGTGCAGTGGTAGTAGAAATTCGTTTTATAGGCTTATACCTTTTAAAAACTTTTTATGGAGTACCGCTGTACTACTGCAGTAGTATTTTAAAATTACTGTAGTACTAGTAAAATGAAAAAAACTATATTTTACAATAGTAAATTAAATTATAGATGTTAAAGGGTGGCTCCTAAAAGAGCCATTAGTTGTTTGGAAAAGTAAATAAACCTAGATATTTTGGATAAGCCAACATTTCAGGTTTGAAAGGAAGATATGGTTTTCACATGTAGAAAAATGGACACCAACTGGACCATATAGTGCTACTTCAGAAAATGTAATCTTTAATTGAAAATAGAAGACATACTGTGATCTCACAGGAATTCAGACACTGTGTAGTTTACATGTCAGTGAGTTTTCTCAAACTTTGCAGCATTTAAAGAAGACCTCTTCCACTTTTGTCTCTGACAAATGCTGGAAAACACATAATATGTGTTTGGAAATAGAGACATTCATTTTGAAAATGTGTCCTTCATTTATATTTCTAGTCTCACCCGTTAAGTGACCAATATCGTTTCCACCACAGTGGATGTTCCTAAAGTGTTGATGTTCCTATGCACTAAGAGAGGAAACTAGAGGGAATAAGTGGTGCCATCTCAAACCTCTTTCCCTAATCCAAGTAATCTGTACTCCTATCAAACTAAGGGGCACATGCATCAAAGTTACAATTTGCGATTACCAAATAGCGATTATTAAGGAATCGCTATTTGGTCATCGCAAATGCCTATGCATGTAGGAATCGCCCAAAAATTTGTGATTCCTTAACATTAGCTAATAGCGATTCGGAAATTGCGAATCGCTATTAGCTAATGTGACTCCATTTATTCCTATGAGCCTACAGGCCCATAGGAATAAATGGATTTGCATTTGCTAATTGCAATTACCAACTGGTAATCACAAATAGCAAATGCAAATCCAAGGGTGCCCGGGCGCCTAAGGCCCCCCTGAAGCACCCCACAAAGAAAGGTAAGTGTGCACATGTAAAGCACACACATGCCCTAACGGCATGTGTGCGCTACTTGGCACTTTGAAAAATGCATTTTTGCGCATTTTTCAAAGCATGCACATATTACCATCAACTTGAAGTTGATGGTAATTAACGTTTCCAAAATGCACAGTTCGCATTTAGGAAAGGCTACATGCATCGGCATTAGGGAATCGCAAATTGTGATTCCCTAAATGCATTCGCAATTTAGGTAATTGCAAAAAATTGTGATTACCTAAATTGCAAATGGCAAAGCCTACATGCATTGGAAAAGGCCTTTTTCCATTCGCACACGGGCCGATTGCAAACGGAAAAAGGCTTGATGCAGGTGCCCTTTGATTACCTTTCAAATATGCTTTCTTTGCGTGCTCTCTTGTCCAAAAATTTAAATTATGACGAACAACCCTAACAGGAACAATCTTGCTCCAGCACTCACATACAAGAATAAAGAACAGTCATCCACACAAACAAATATCTGCAGGTTTTCATCAGAGGCCAGTAGGAAACACATTTACATTCGCAAATTTTGGAAGCTGGAAAATGATTGGGTCACATACGTTTTGGGCTACAAATGGAACACAAAGCTGTAAGGTTCTCCATTATTATGTCACTACATAAACTAGACTGCTGCTATGAAGTTCTGCATGTACTACAAAGTTTTCTATAACACACAGTTTGGTTACATGAAAATGACAACCAATACAGAACTACATAACCACCACAATAAAGAAATAAAACACTATATGATTGGGTGCGCACAGAAACAGGGCTATACAAACAGCCTAGTACTACTATATGGGAAATGGCCTTTACTATGCAGGCTGAGCCACGTGTTCCGCTTCCCCGCAGGCTGAACCATGCTTACCTTAACCACACATATGCCTTAACCACGCATATGCATGGTTAAGGCAGTGCAAGGTCTAGCTGTCCGGATAGGCGGGGAGACTAAGAGGACGTGTCAGGAGAGGAAGTGTCGGAACAGGAAGCTCCAGACACGGACAGGTAAGTGGGACTGGTGCCGGGTCAGTTTTAAAGGGTTGGGGTCGGTTGGAAGGGCTCAGAGTGGGGAGGGGGGGGTCAGTGTAATTTTTGGAAGGGTTTTAGGGCTCAGGGTGGAGACAATTCCTGGAAGGGTTTTAGGGCTCAGGGCGAGAGACGGGGTCGGGGAAATTTGTGGAAGAATTTTAGGGCTTAGGGTGGGGGGGTCAGGTCAATTTCTGGAAGGGTTTTAGGGCTCAGGGTGAGGGAGAGGGAGGGGTAACTTTTGGAAGGGTTTTAAAGCTCGGAGCGGGCGGCCGGTCTGGGCAATTTCTGGAAGGGTTTTAGGGCACAGGGCAAGGGAGGGGGTCAGGGTGATTTTTGGAAGGGTTCTAGGATCAGGGCATGGGCGGGGGGTCGGGGTAATTTTTGGAAGGGTTTTAGTGCTTGGGGTGGGGGGAGGGGTCATTTGAAGCCCTGGGACAGGGTTTTGGGGATTAAGGGGGTAAGGGTAGGTTTTAGGTCTCAGGCTGAGGGAGGTCGGGTTGTTTTTTTTAAAGGAGGGAGTGGTTTTAGGCCTCAGGGTGGAGGAAGGGGTTGGGGTAGTTAGGTTTTAGGTCTAGGGCAGGGGGGTGGGGAGATATAATTTTAAGGCTTATGGTGGGAGGGGGGTAGGGGTAGTGGCAAACCTAACCATGCATATCTCCTTACTAATCATGTCCTTACCACAAAATTGCGTGGTAAAGGCATGCGTAGTAAAGGAATATGTGGTCAAGATGCATTTGTGGTTTGGGATACGTTGTAGAGGCATGAGTAGTTTAGCCATGCGTGCGTACAATCCTACTATATACATATTTTACATCACATGAAAGTGTAAACCAATAACAATTAGATAACAGATTCAATGAAGAGGTTTCCCATCATCACATTGGTGGATATTTGTAATTGGACTATAAACACAGCCCAATAGTACCAAATGCCAGCAACAATCCTTGACATTCTGGAGAGTGTTGGATAGCATAACAACTCTACTTCTTCTACACAGACATTACAGTCAATTTGGATTACAAAGCTCATCAATTTCATAAACATCTTTCTACATAAAACAGGTATGCATCATGTTTTCATATTGTTTTCAAACTAACTTAGTAAAATAGTTTACAAATTCTTACCTACTGTATTGCAAAAATAACTAAACCCGTTTTGTAACATATTTTTTCCAGATCTCCTCACATTGAAGAAAATGTCTACAAAACAATTCCTCATGAACAAAAAATGGCCATTATATAGCAAAGGGAGAAAAATGAAAAATATGCAAGACACAGTGTAGTGTAGTTCCTATAGTACCCCTGCAGGACCTGCGCTTTTGGATAAAATACACTGTGGGCCTGGTGGCAGACTGATTCTGAGCACCCCCACCGCATATATTATCCTGTTTGCATTAGCTAGCTCACAGTGCCACTAGAATCTCCTTTTTATCAGAGAGATTAGTTTTTGGCAACCTCAGAACACGACAACCCTGATTCCTCAGACTCGTGGAACCAATGTACTACTTTTCGCTCAGTCACTCGTGCTTGCTCATTTGGTCTCAGAGAGTTACACAGAAGAAACAGTCGAGCGTGTTTACAATAAGAATTTATTGCACAGTTGTTCTTCTAGTATAAAATGTATGTGCTGCGACAACTGTTAAACAGTAGCAGAGATATATGATCAGCAGTACAGTGAATAAAAAGGGATAGTACAGTTCTACCATTTTGCAATAGTCATGAACATATACATGAATATAAAATGCATTTATAAAATAAAGCGCATACTCCTATGATGCCTGTCTACATGTACCTAAGTGTACCTAGCATGTGAGTAGGTGCGAAAAAAGCCAAGAATCCCGCTAGGATTTAGTCAAACCCCATTACCTGAATAATGCGAGTGTGGGACCTCGTCTTGGTCTCGAGTTGGACACCCCGCAAGGGATGATTAGACCACTGTCAGCTGGAGCGACTGCATGCAGGAGCCTCAGCATCTCTGGTCAGTGTGTCAGCCTGGAAGTCTCGGTTCCCTCTAACAACTGATAGCAAGAGGTGCTGTATTTATACAGAAAAGTATAGAGTCCCTTTGTCCCTTGTGTCTTGAATTAGCCATTGTTGGGTATGAAGATGACGTACGGGATGAACCGGTTACGTAGATGTTTATGCAGGTGGATTCTAGCCTGTGCCTGGTTTCCTAGAATTCTTATGAATATTTAATCATACTGGCTGAGCACATCGAAGATGGTATAGGAGGCCATTGTTCGGGAGAAACCCTCCTTCTGTACCCAAACCACAGACTAGATAAGGTTCAGCCCTCAGCGCCCGTTATTGTGGAGAATAGGGAACTAATGTAGGTGAAAGATTATGCCTATATTAGGGCATCTCAAACCATGCCTATATTAGGGCATCTATATGAAACATAACACCCATAATAGTCAACAATAATAAACAATGACAGCAAACTACTAATTCATACTAGGTAGTAGCGCATATAATTGTCAGTGAGCCACATAAAAACATTTTTAAAATCTTTAAATGCATATTAAAAACATTTCTAAGAGGGGAAAAATGTGTAGAGTCAGTATTTGAATTTGTACTCAAGCTAAAGTGTAACTGAGTTCCTTTATAAAATTTAAAACTCCTGTAAGCGTTTAAAGGCCATGCTTTCTCTAGCGATAGTGTCAATTTAGTAGGAAATGTTCCAAATTTAATCAGAGTCGAAATGAAAAGGGAAAACTCTGAATTATTTCCCAGCACACGATGAGCCAATTGTAGATTAAGTGTCCTAGCTGGGAGACGCAACATCACAGTCACTTTCTGTAGGGGACGGAAATTGTAATATTTCACACAGTACGTCGATGGAGCACAGATAATATTCAGTACTGCCCATAGATGGTACATCGGGAGCCAGTGCTGTAGTCGATACCTCAGTGCCCGTAGTGCTAGTTGTAGCGCTCAGGATAGGAATACGCTGGGGACACAGCCGAGCGTGGGACCTCAGCGGTTCCAGCCTCGTGTTCAAGTCCGCAGGCGTCTCCGACTCGAGTGTCAGACAGATGTCCAACATGCATTCTTCACCCCAGAACAGGCAACGAAGAACAGGTAAGATGCAATCCATCCAGACTGGTCTAAACGATAAGAACCAAGAAGCACTCAGTTCTCGTAGGCGAGGCGCGCCCAGATGTTGTACCATGCGCTCACGGTATCTACGCTCCAGAAGTGCTTTCGCCATTTCATTCATGATTGGGCCGTCCATTGCGTATCAGGTAAATGACGATCAGGATTCCAGCTATTAAAAGCAGTATCAGAGGTAAACCTCCAAAGATGCTTCCAAATACGGAGTGTATCAAATTTGGGATAACTCCGAGGACTGTTTGGAAGGTGCTTAGAAAACCTGACCCTATGGTCTTAAATAGGTGTACAATACCACTCGTATCAGACATGTTAAAGATACGACCCACCATTTCTACGAAATGAAAGGGGCAGTTTGTACGAATAAGTGCCTGTATGTCAGTCGGGGTCCTTGCAACTTGAAGATCAAAGGTCTCTCGAGCGGAGGTTAAGGGTACAATTTGCTGTAAAAGCATGGCTTTCAATCTGCTCAAAGTGTCAAATTTTATAAAAGATATCTCTAACGAAGGCCACAAAGGTGCCTCCCTGACTGTACTTGTTGGGGCAAACAATACTTGCATACAGCAAGTAACCCTCTCGTTCACGGTGACCAGATACCCGATGCCCGGAAGCATGCCACAGCAACCTTGATCATTCAGCATCAAGTAACTCCCATTCGAGAGTAACTCAAAAACTGGTGTGATCACAGCAGCTGGAGTTATTTCATGTGGCAAGACTGATTCGCTATTGAACCATTACATGCTCTGTGCAAAACAATATCTTGGCTCATGAGAGAACTGCTTAAAGCGTTCTTGCAGTTTGTACCACTTAGAAACACTTCTCGATCCCCACTCCGGCATCGAAATCTATATGGTAAATCCCAGGATTCCTCAATGTATTCTTTACCCAATTTTTCATATCTGCCTGCCTGCCTTTGCTCTAGGCAATAATGAAACTGAAAGGTCGTGACCGGGAGAGTGATATGGCCATGGATTAGCCATTCTGTTGATGGTGATTCCGCCACTGTGAATGGTAGCCTGTCCAGTTTTTCAATAAGCAGCATTGTATATTTAGCTCCCCTTTGTGCCATTTCTATCTGTGTATCTGTTAGATTGTATTCTGAAAACAGAGACGTACTGTTTATAAAACGCCAAGGCACATAGCCTGCACGCAAAGATTGCAGCGTCCAGCTTAATAACATAATAGAACGTAACTGAGATTGGCCGTGTTGTAATATGGCTAAATCCTGTTCCAGTATGTTGATAGCAGAAGATACAATGTTGCCCAATGAATATATCTTGGAGGTCAAAGTTGTTAACCCATTATCTACCACAGCTAAAGCTTTTTCTAAGTTTATACGGTCTATTTCCCGCATTCTCTCTGCGGCCTCTTGTTGGAAAATCTTCCAGTTTTCATTATAGGCAGCATATATGCCTGCATATATGAAACGTTTATGACGTGTTTTCCTGGGTCCTAGTAAAAAGGCCCTAAGATCCATGTCAAGTGAGAGCAAAGATAAGTGTTGTTTCACTTCTGCAAGTGTTGAGGTTTCTAGCCAACCGAGGCACAACTTCATAACACTATAGGATGTCACTACCCCTGGATGTTCTCTCTGTACATTACGTGGGTCTAGCCTATGGATACTGAGTCCCTCGGTGATGTTCAGGAATCGCTTATGACAGCTATTCGTGTCTAAGGACCAAACCACCCACTGTTTCCAATTTGGGTCTGTTCTATTGTACTTTAAGATGTCATCCACTGTTGCCCCTTCTTTTGTAGGTGAATTCTGCCACCCCCCATATGTCGGTGTTGGAAACCTAGGGGTGTTCAGGTCCTTACTCTTGGCTAGTCCAAGACAGGATGTCTGTTGCACAGTATCATTTAAAAAGATCATCTGCTGTGGAATGAGGCATGCTCTAAATAGTGCCTCTGTACCCTGGACTTGCCAGTCCCTTGAACCCCAAACTGATTTTAAGTCAATTTCGTCTTTCCATAGGTCGAAACCCTGTTCAGACAATTGGGACAAAAAGGAAGCAGAGTAAATCTGTTTAGTGTTTGTCAACATAATTTTCAGTGCTGATGTTGGTGCAACCTTATAGTAATATGAGGCTGGATCTGTGGTGTTAAACCCTGAAAAGTATGAACATTTCTGTGCAAACGTTTGTGAACTACTTTTTGGTGGTGTTGGGCAATGTTCCCACTGATGGTACTCAAAAACATTCCTAGGTGAAATGGATTTGTCCAGGAAATGATGACCATAATGTTGGTAACAGTACAATGTGTCATAATCTGAAGAACCCTCTAGCATTTCATTATTAGAAAATGCAGCAGTTTTCTCTAAATCAGACAACATGTTATTAATTGTTTCAGAGACCCAATCATCAGAAAATTTACTTGAGGTAATGATATCACTTAATGAAATTTTAAATACATGATTAATTTTTAAAAGCTCGGTCGGACCGAATATGTTAAAATCAACCTTGTCCCATACTACACCATCCGGTATAGGAATTGCTGTAATGTTCAGACAACATGTTATTAATTGTTTCAGAGACCCAATCATCAGAAAATTTACTTGAGGTAATGATATCACTTAATGAAATTTTAAATACATGATTAATTTTTAAAAGATCGGTCGGACCGAATATGTTAAAATCAACCTTGTCCCATACTATACCAACCGGTATAGGAATTGCTGTAATGTTCACTGATGACAAGTCTCTTTGCTCACGATGTGATGATGGATGTGGCTTCAGTAGTATGTTGACCTTTTGGGCTGCTGAGCTATGTTGAAGATAGTGTCCATTAATAAGCATACTAAAAAATAGTACTAAGCCAAGCCAGAAAAGAAAAAACAATATCCCAGAAATTACCCAGAGTTCAATCCAAGGTGATACCAGGTATGTCTTTTTTAGAAAGAGAAGAAAGTTCTTTATTTGTTGCTTGAATGGTGTTTTGGCTGGCGTAGTTTCCGGCTCGCTTGGATCCAGAGAAAACGTATCAAAGTTCATGAAATAGCCAGAAGCAGTTCGATCAATTGTAGGAATTGCATCGGGATTAGTTGGAATGTTATTTTGCTCTTGACGAGGCATGTTGATGTAGACTTCTGTATTAGGTCAAATTGCAACTTGTGAATTATTCTGATGTTCATTTTGAATTTGAATGTCTGGTTCAAGTGGAACAAGTTCCATAGCATTGTTGCTTAGTCCTTCATTCCTTACAGGTGGCTCTTCAAACGTGATGAGTCTTTCTGTTTGAACTTCTTGGATTGTAGCGAGAGGAGGGCGTCTGCTACTGTGGAGACCAAGAGGTCTACTGCTTATTATTGGCCACATAGTGTGATTTGATAAATCTTTTCTCCTTTTTCCCGGCAAGAGGCGGCAAAAGAACAGTTCTTGTTCCTTGTACTGCAAGGACTGGTACACGTGTTCTGTACGAAGGTCCAAATTCCTTTTTGTCCGCAATTTTCTCTCTGACCAGATCCCCGACTTTTGGGATCCAGACAGGTCTTGCTGTGTCTGCCTTGACTTCCCCAGTGGCGGTCTGCTTTAGTCGGACATTGCTTTGTTTTGTCCTGGATTCATTTAGATCCTGTAAAACAGCCAAACGATCATGGATATCAAATGGTTTTTCATCCGCCACTGCGCCTTCACAATCAAGATCAGGTACCCACATTGGTGTCCCAAAGAGAACTTCATATGGAGTGACACCCCCTAGAGAGTTTCTTGGCTGGTTGTTTAACGCCTGCTGTACCCCATAAAGGTGTTTCACCCAACTACCGCCCTTGCCTAATACCCTAGCTGTTAAAGATTGCTTTAAGTCCCGGTTTTTCCTCTCCACAACCGAATTTCCCACGGGATGGTACGGAGAGGAGTACGCAATGCTACGCCCATTCCTTCCATGGCCTCTTTGTAAGCCTGAGAGCCAAACGCAGGGCCGCGGTCAGAATGCAGCGTGCTAACTGCATATGTGCCGATAAAAACTCGCAAATCTTTGATAACAGTTCGAGCGTCAGCCGAGCGCTGAGGCCATACCCATAGGAATCTCGAGCAGGAATCCACTGCAACCATGATATATTTGTAAGCCCCGTCCATTTGTAAGGGGCCGCAGTGATCCAAGTACACACATGCGAGAGGTTTGTCTGATTTTAATAATGGCGTCTGCGCGGGTTTTGCTACCATGGAGCCTTTCATCTGCTGGCAGATGTCGCAATTCAAGACATACAGGCACATGCATCAATGTCAAAGTTTGCGAATCCTTATTAGCGAATTTTAACGATTCGCAAATAACGATTCGCAAAAACAGATGCAACAACAAATTTGCGAAAAAATAAAGATTCGCTAATAATCGCAAACGCTACTGCGAATCCGATATTTGCGAATTCGCAAATAGCGAATTCGCAAATAGCGAAGTCGCATTTGTGATGCATCTTGATGACATCAGAACCAGGAAGTGAGCAGCACAAGCCCCATTTCCAGTGCACAGTCAGAGGGAGAGGAGGGAGCTGGCTCTGGGAGCTAACTAGCAGTGGCATTGAGCAATTGGAAAAACCTGGTAACTGGAAGAAAATGGAAAGCTCACAAACAGCAGAGGACAGCCAATCAGGCAGGAAGCGGAAAATGAAATTCTCAGAAAAAGAAAGTGACACACTCATTGAGGGAGTTGTCCACAGCCATGATAAGCTGTTTGGGAAACAATCATTGAAAGTGGCAGAGCAGGAGAAAAGGAAAATATGGATCCGGATCCAGAACCGGGTGAATGCCAGTGGGGTGACACACCGCACCATCGATGACCTGAAGAAAAGATGGTACGACATGCTGCCCGTCTGAAGGAAGCAAGGAAGACAGGAGGGGGAACACCGATAGACACTGGGAACACTACCATGGAGGAAATGGTTGAATCCACTATCCAGCCTGAAGCTGTTGTCGGTGTGACACAGCTAGACACGTCAGGAGCAGCAAACACATCTTAAGGTAAGATGACTGCATGTTACCATTGACCTAAATAATAAAGGTAGTACACCACCCCAGTACAGCACAAGTGCACACTCAGAACATCCAGTACACAATGTATCCATGAAGGGAAGTGCATTATGGGAGATGTAGGCAGGTCAAGCATATACAATGTCAAACACACAAATAGGCTAAGAACAACTCAGAACAGTGAACATATTCCAAATTTAATGTCAAAGTAAAAATGATCACTGTGACATGACATCCCAGACTTAAATTAATGCTGTTTTGCACTGTTAAACCTCACAGATGCAGAACGTGTAGAAGCTGAGGATAGTGACAACCAGGACATACAGGACACCAGCGCAGTTGAGGATATGGACACACCGGTGTTGCCAACAAATCCATCCAGTGCCCCAAACACACGCAGGGCAACTGTCCCACCACTGGTCACCATGGAGTCTGACGATGAGACAAATGCACCACATGAGTCCAGGCATGGCCCAGCCACATCCATCCCAAATCCACAAACACAGGGCCGCAGAAGTAATGTCAGTGTCCGGCGTAGAAGAGCCAGATCACGCAGAACACAGCAGGAGGAGCAACCAAATGATGTCTGGGGTGGTCTTGAGGGACAGATGCTCCGCATGCAGCGCCTGCAGACCAAGAACACACGTTTAGTGCAGTTACAAATTGGGAAGATGGCAGACAACATTGCAGTACTGTGCGATAGTGTGCAGCAAATGACCAAGGTCATGCACGAGGGACATGCATCACAGAGAAGAAACCATCGGCAACTAATGCAGCACCTCAAAAGCTATGCCAAATCCAACAATAGGCTGGCCACATCAACTGCACTGCTGGCACGTAGGTCTGTGACCATGCAAACAGAAATGTGCCATTGGAGCGGGGATGTGGCGAAGGCACTGGACCAGGTAACCAATGCAGTGGAACTGATGAATGCTACCACAATTGCGGCCAACATGTCCACGCAGGAAGAGGGTAGTGAGGGGCCTCAAGCTTGAGTAGCATAGCTATGCCAGTTGCCACTGCAGGAAGACGCAACACACGCTGCAGTACCCCCTCAGCTTCCAACATGAGGGATGAGGATGCTGTCTCTGACAGGCGTCTGGGTGTTCGTGGGAGAAAGCGCTAGCCTGCTCTATACAATTACATACCGATATGGTGACGTAACCATGGATGTGATCGGACCTTTTGACTGATTGACAAGTCATTATTTATTTCAAATACACTTATGTCCATTACTTAAGAATCCTGTGCCACTGGCCACATTGAAAGTGTGCTCCGACACTCATGCCATATTTCCTTTGAATAAAACGTTCTGTGATTGTAATATACACTGTTTGTGTCTTCATTACTCACCTCAGAAATAGTTTTGTGTGATGTCCAATCTTCTCCTGCGCCCTTCTGCTGCGTTTGCCCCTTGTGTTGCACGGCGCAGTGGCACTTGCTGGTCCTCATCCTCGGAGTCGCTGTCAGACACCTCGATCTCCATTCCTCCCCTCGTTGCTATATTGTGCAGCATGGCACATGCTGCTACTAGCTTGCAGCATTGTTCAGGGTTGTATTGGAGTGCTCCACCAGTCTTATGGAGGCATCTGAATCGGCTCTTCAGCAGCCCAAATGTGCGCTCTATGATGTTCCTTGTCGAAATATGTGCAGCATTGTACCTCTGTTGGTTGGCAGTTGTGGGATTGAGGTAAGGCGTCAGAAGGTAATTACGCAAGGCGTATGCGCTGTCACCTGCATGTAGGCAAGCAAAGGGTCAGTGGCAGTTTGACATTGGCATACGTACAATGACTGTGAGTATCACTTACACATATTTACCAAGCAGATGTGCCTCTCCAAATCCTCCCCTGACAAGACGGGTGTGAATGCCACTTTGCCTGAAAATGTATGAATCATGTGCACTCCCAGGAAATTGCGCCACTATATCAGTGATTATGTTTTTGGCATTGCAAACAACCTGAATATTAAGGGAGTGATAGCATTTTCTATTTCTATATATATATTCCTGTGCTGCAGGGGGACATATTGCCACATGTGTGCAATCAATGCAACCTATAACATGTGGGAAGCGAGCTATCTGGTAAAACTCCTGTTTTGTTTTTGCAAGGTCATGCGCGGTGGTGGGGAAATTGATGTGTGAGCCGATCCTGGCCATCATGGCATCAAGGAATGCTTTGAATATTCTTGAAAGTGCGCTTTGCGACACACCTCCAGCTACTGCAATGACCCCCTGGAAGCTGCCTGACGCCAGTAGGTGTAGGCAACATAGGACCTGCACATGCGTTGGGATAGCATTGGTCCTACGTGTCTGTCGTTGCAGTATGGGATCCAATTCATTGATCAGGTCATGGATCATTGCTGCATTGAGCCTATACTTATCGTATATCTCATCCTCTTGCTGTCCTAGCAAAGTTATGCGGACTCTGAAGATGCGCTCATTAATTCGCCTCCGTCTGTGTCCAGCAGCCAGCAGCCTCATCCTCCTCGCCATCAGGTACATCCCTGCCATTGTGAGATGTGGTAGCTCATTCTGAGTGTGTTTCAATGGGTTTAAGTAGATTTTCAGCTGTATTTGATTTGCACTCATGATTACCACCTGGTTGTGATCCTTCTTATTTAGCACTCGCAAAATTGCGAATTTCAGGTAATTTGCAATTTGCGAATTTTCATGCATCTATTTTGCGATTCCTTATTTGCGAATCGCTATTTGGGGCGCAAATAGCGATTCGCTAATACTATTCGCAGATTGTTTTGCGAATCTTTAAATTTGCGAATTGTTGAGTTTTCGCTATTATGCAGTTGATGCATTGCGAAACGGTATTTTGCGATCGCAAACGCCATCATTTAGCGATTCGCAAATTTTGCGACTTTTTTTAGGCTTGATGCATGTGCCCCATAGTCTTTAGTTTGCTTAGTTAACCCTGGCCACCAATAGCGCTGTTTCAGTAAAGAAATAGTCGCTGTATCGCCTGTGTGCGCAGAGCCCAAACCCTTGTGTGCTGCGAGTATTAAACCTTGCCTACGATCCATATTTGGTATTAACCTATCCCCCACTCCACGAATATGAGCATATGGAATGTTACTTGCATCTAACTTGTAGGATTATTTGAGTGGAAATTTTTTAGGTACTGCTGTGCTGCCTTTGCGTGAAGCAATGACAGCTACCATAATCTCACCGTCTATTCTTGTTTTGGAACGAGTGAGTGCAGCTACGGAAGCCGTGCGAACAGCCCCCTTTGCGGCTTCATCAGCCAATGAATTCCCTTCAACGTGAACGCCATCACGTTGATGACTCAGTGTATGGATCACGTGGGTCCTTGGGAGCTCGTTTTTCAACTCTGCTACCTGTTCCCATAGCATTTTATGCTTAATTGTGCCACCTTTCGCATATTTAAACCCGTTTTGCTCCCAATGGTATAGGTATTCATTATATGACTGAACACAGTAAAACGAATCACACACGATTAGTGTGGGGAATTCGTGATCCATATTTACAAGTGCCAGTATCATTGCTTTTAACTCTGCCAACTGTGCCGTGCAGTCTCCTAGCGATTGCGTTTTTGTGCAACTCGGATAGAATTTTCCATCCTGCATGCTACCCTTAACGATAGCACACGCTGCGCTATATTGCTGCTTACTTCCTATGGCCGGTTGAGCAGATCCGTCAGTATAAATAATATACTCATACTGATCGAGAGGCAAGATTTCATTTGGTAGAGGATATTCGTGTTCATATTGCAGGAATGCCTATGTTTTTAAACTTGGATCAAATCTGTATTCAACGTCCATTGCAGTAAGAGAATTAGCCCATTGCATCCATCTTGGATGTAAGGCTTTCGCATTTGGAATGCTAGCCTTTGTAACAGCTTCTAAAGCCGGTACTGGGGTTACGACAATAATGCGTTTCCCCTGTGCCAGTGCTCTTTCTCTTGCTACAGCAGTCTGAACAGCTGTCAAGATTTTTTCTATTGAAGTGAAACGCATTTCTGCATTCGTGTACAGGTGTGATTCGATTGGTACTGTTTCTCCTTCATTGAAGGTTAAGTAAGTGTACCCGCATTGACCCGCAAATATACGGATCACCAAGTGGCGTAAGTTTACACGTGTTTGCAAGTGTTTGGAAGCTATCATGTCTTCCTGGAATGAACGAAGAATATTAGTATGTTCTTGTGTCCAATTTCTGGCTGAAAAGTCAGGTTTTATTAAGTCGTAGAAAGGTTTTACCCTTTGTGCGTAATCTAAAATGTATGTTCTGCCAAAATTTAGGAATCTCAGTATTGATTGAAATTTTTTTTATGATTTTGGAGGCTGGAGCAGTGCACACTTTTCTAAAAAGTTAGCTGCCAGACTTTTCCCTTCACTTGACAGCTCATATCCCAAAAATAGGACATTGAGGTGGGCTATTTTAGATTTTTTAAAGTTAAATTTGTAGCCCTCAGTGGCAAATCCCATAATAATGGTGCTTACCCTGGTCAAGTGCCTCTCTAAGTCGTCGTCCGTTAGATAAATATCATCCACATAGGACAACGCTTCTTCATCAAATTTTTGAAGTAACTCTGTTACCCTTGCTGAAAATACCCAGGGGCTGTTCTTATACCCTTGGGGGAGTCGACAAAATTGTCGCTGAGACCCTAACGCTGAGAATCCGGTCAGATACCTGCTTTCAGGCGCTATATTTTGGCAGAAAAATCCATTTGAGATATCAAGTGTTGTTTTGTATTTTTTTCGCACAATGTTATTCATTAATGCGGCACTATGTGCATTTTGGACAGCAAATGTCTTTGTGCATGAGTTTAAATGTCTGTAATCTAAAACTAGACTATATGTATTGTAGGGTTTAGAGACGGGAAACAAAGAATTGTTCATTGGAGAGGTACATTTTTCAATGACCCCCTGGTATTCAAGCTGATCTAAGATCTCCCTGACCTGTTTTTTAGCTTCTTGCTTTATTGGGTATTGCCTCTGAGCATTAGGTGAAACTTTTAACGGGATAACGTGGTAGGTTGAGTCCTCATCCCACCCAGCGTGATTTTTGTACAATGCTGGAGCTTGGGCTACTGCCCACTCCCGTGCATATGTATGTTTAAGGTGAACGGGAACATGGTCGGAAAATGCAGGAAAAATTATACTTTCTCCCCTGGGGCACTCCATTACGAATGCTGGCGGCCAATCTTGTTCGGCTAACAGGATGTCATAACCAGATGATAAGTTCTTCCAAAAGAGACCTTTTACTTTCATGGGCTTGTCCCCCTCCATCCGGAGTGTTATTTCATGTAACTTATGTGGGACGCTCACCCTTTTGTCTGATGTTTCCATCGTGATGTAATCATTCAAGTCCACTGTCACCAGAAATTCCTTCAGGTTCTGGCGAGCTATTGTTACTTCTGCCGCACTGTCTAGCATCGTCAGAGCCCATTCCCCTTTCAGAAGTTGTGTCCTCAGAATTCTGTGCATGTCTGATTTTCAGACCAGCAACTTTCTTTTTCTTAAATTGAGGTTTTGATTTTGGCTTATCTCATTTTTTGGAAGTAAAGTCTGGAGAGCGCTGCTTGTCTCTGGACTGTGTGCGCTCCTCTCTGTGTTCTGACCGTCCTTCTCTCTCAGAGTTTTTCTTCAAGCCCTGAAAGGAACGAGAGGAACGTGTATCAGTATCCTGATACCTGTCAGGTTTCCTAATATTATCCCTATTCCTAAGGTTGTACCTCTTTTCAGAGGGCTCCTGTGGAGGAGACCTACCTCGGGACTGAGATCTTTAAACTTTTGTTGTTTTTTATTATCCCACTTCTTTTTAGAAGAAGTCGGTGTCTGCTTAGAAGTGTCCTTTTCGGTACTGCCGATTAGTTGAGGTTTTACAGCTTTTCCCCCCAAACTATCCCAGCCTAACTCTGCATACGCAGTTTCAATTATTTGGGTAGTTCATTCTCCTGTTCTAATGGAGAGAACTCCTGTAGGCGTTGGCGGATTGCCACTGATGCTGCTTCCCCTTTAATGTTAGCTAGTATTATGGCTGATACCTGGTCGTAGTTATTTAATAACTTCATCCCTAAGTTCAGAGCAGGCTCTGCTCCGTACTCATTTTGTATTTGTCTTAATACATCTGGTATCACTGCTAATGAAGGAATACCATGAGCTCTGGTATATATGGCAGCAAAGACTGTACCCCATGAGGTACAATCCTCAAACTGTGGTGTAATCCCCATGGGCAAGCAGATTGTTAACATTCTGTGTTTTTCAAATGGTGTGGTATTTTGGAATACTGCTTCTAACTGGGTTATTTTCTGAGCTACCCAGAAAGGAATTTGTTCACGTTTTGTGGGCATTTTACCCATTACCGCGTGTAATATTTGTGGAGTAATTTTAGTAGCTGTGCTCTGTGTAAGAGCTGTATTTGGTGTAATTACTGTTGGTTGGACCGCAAGTGTCCTCATCACAAATTGTGTCATGTTTCTGTAAAGTTTTATCAACTCTTTGTGTTGAAAAAGCAATTCATCATTTGGCATTGTGTCAATGTCAGGATGTGGTGCATAGGTCGCTAATATCGGCCATGTTGCTCCTGGTCTTCCTAATGGAGTGTAGACCGCTGGGACTTCTTCATGTAAATAATAATGAAAAGTTCTTGTTATAGCATTTGCTGCTGGGAATGTAACCCATGAATAGAACACCTCTGTTTGGAAATCTTCGGGTGCCTCTATCATGAATATTACTACACCTCCTCTGGCTGGTACACCATTTTTGAGGAGTTTAATTGTGAGTGTGTGTCTTACATTGGGTGCAATCTGTATTGCATTGGCATCTTCCTCATCTGACTGATGTACTTGTGCCAGCGGATCAAATTCTCCGTTTTCGGTAGTCATTGTGTTAAAAACACGGAATAACTGTCCAAGGAAATTAAGATAAGGTGTTTTGCACAATTTTGGGAAAAATGTCATTCAAACTTGATTAACCAACAGCCAATAAATAGGATATCTCGCCTACTCAGCTGTGGCAGAGTTTGTGCCCACCCACTCCAGATGTCTCTGTTTTTTGTGAGTCGGGGTATCTGAGAATAAGCACCACTGAACTACTCAGATTCTATGGTTAAATAAGTACCAAACCAACGTTGGTGGCGCCATGTAGTGTAGTTCCTATAGCACCCCTGCAGGACCTGCGCTTTTGGATAACATACACTGTGGGCCTGGTGGCAGACTGATTCTGAGCACCCCCACCGCGTATGCTAGCCTGTTTTCATTAGCTAGCTCACAGTGCCACTAGAATCTCCTTTTTATCAGAGAGATTAGTTTTTGGCAACCTCAGAACACGACAACCCTGATTCCTCAGACTCGTGGAACAATGTACTACTTTTCGCTCAGTCACTCGTGCTTGCTCATTTGGTCTCAGAGAGTTACACAGAAGAAACAGTCGAGCGTGTTTACAATAAGAATTTATTGCACAGTTGTTCTTCTAGTATAAAATATATGTGCTGCGACAACTGTTAAACAGTAGAAGAGATATATGATCAGCAGTACAGTGAATAGAAAGGGATAGTACAGTTCTACCATTTTGCAATAGTCATGAACATATACATGAATATAAAATGCATTTAAAAAATAAAGCGCATACTCCTACGATGCCTGTCTAGATGTACCTAAGTGTACCTCGCATGTGAGTAGGTGCGAAAGAAGCCAAGAATCCCACTAGGATTTAGTCAAGCTCCATTACCTGAATAATGAGAGTGTGGGACCTCGTCCTGGTCTCGAGTTGGACACCCTGCAAGGGATGATTAGACCACTGTCAGCTGGAGCGACTACATGCAGGAGCCTCAGCGTCTCTGGTCAGTGTGTTGGCCTGGAAGTCTCGGTTCCCTCTAACTACTGATAGCAAGAGGTGCTATATTTATACAGAAAAGTATAGAGTCCCTTTGTCCCTTGTGTCTTGTATTAGCCATTATTGGGTATGAAGATGACATATGGGATAAACCGGTTACGGAGATGTTTATGCAGGTGGATTCTAGCCCCTGCCTGGTTTCCTAGAATTCTTATGAATATTTAATCATACTGGCTGAGCACATCGAAGATGGTATAGGAGGCCATTGTTCGGGAGAAACCCTCCTTCTGTGCCCAAACCACAGTCTAGATAAGGTTCAGCCCTCAGCGCCTGTTATTGTGGAGAATAGGGAACTAATGTAGTTGAAAGATTATGCCTATATTAGGGCATCTCAAACCATGCCTATATTAGGGCATCTATATGAAACATAACAACAGAAAAAGAATGCCTAATGAAAAACAATACTACTGATAAGAGTAATGGACAAGTATACACTATTTCTAAAAATTATTCTCTAACTAGTAAAATGTTTAGTGGTAAACAATTCCAAACAAACATCTAGCTAATCTTATGCATTGCAAAGAAACATGTGATGAACATTCCAAAAAAACATTCAGTTTTACAAGAAGGGACAAGATTAGATATATAACAGCTAAGGGGCCGATTCCGATCTCGGCCGGTAGGGCTCCGAATCGGATTCGGCTTTACCGGATCCGATTCGGAGCCCTGTTTCCCGACCGAACCGTACACGGGTCCGGCCGAGCGAGTACGATGCGAAATCTCCGACCGACTCGTCCGGGCGTCCCGACCGCTCCGACCGACTCGCTCCCGGCTCGAACCGCTCCGACCGACTCGCTCGGACTCGACTCGCACCGCGCAATGGAGACGTTTCCCGGCCGGGTAAGTACGATGCGCGCCGCGAGCAGTCCGACCGAGCCGCGCACTCCGGCTCGTAAGAGCTGTCGGAGCCGTACTTTGGGGGTCCGTGTCGGACCCCCTGTACGCGTAGCCGCGCGAGTCGCACACAGGGGGACCCATGGGTCCCCCCTACCTGTGCGTGTACGGCGCGAATCGCTTCGCCGCGTACCCGCTGTAGGGGCGCCCTTGTCCGACTTCGCACCCATTGAGTCAATGGGAGCCCGCGTACGCGTTGTACGACCGGCTCCCATTGACTTCAATGGGAGTCCGACCGACTCGAGTCCGATAACATACGGACGCATCGTACTCGTTCGGTCGGACTGCACGGGTCCGATTCGGTCGGAAATCTATCCGGGTCCGGCTCGGTCGGAGAAATTTCCGGCCCGAATCGGAATCGACTCCTAAGTATTACAAAACTTGTGTCCTCAAGAATCTCCTTCAAACGCTTCCATTCATAAGTAAAAAATGAGAAATTGAGACACAAACTATATGCTCAACATATTGTGGACAAAGCATTTGTTGTGAAAAGAAAAATTTTCATTTTAATTATGGGTGGGTGGAATTCACAGAGTTTGACTCCACAGAATTCCGCTGAATCACATAACAACTACAAGAGATTCCATGGAGTTCCACCCACAGTCGGAATATATGCACAATGTGGTGCTCACACTGAAATTTAGCACCAGTAGTGTGAGGAGTGCTGAAAAATCAGCGCAAACAGCACCATGTAGTGTGGAAGAGCATGCTGCCATTCGTGTCGATTTTGCTATTGTTCATTTAGAAGGCCTACTTGAGCGGGAGTAAGTCAATTTGAGAACAGCCCTGTGACTGGGACGGTTCGCGATCGGCCAGATTAGAAAATCGTGCTAAGGGACGCCAAATTTCGCTCACTAGTTTGCATTTCTGAAGCCATGCAGGACAAAAATTCCACCCCATAGCTATTGGTGGAATTTTGCCAGAACTCCGCTTTACAAGAGTAATGCAGAGTCACCAAATTCCACCAATTCCATGGGCGGAATGTAACATTATGCCCACCCATAATTCTAATCATGAATCGCATGAAAAGCCTAGACCATTTAATTTACAAGTACACGATACATAAATTAGGTAAAACTAAACTCAGCACACTCAAGTTTTGTAACATTTTCCAAGGCACTTGGAGGCATACATTAAGTACTCAAATGTACTTTGATGAGGAGAGTTACCATCAACAGAATAATTGTGTCCTGTCAGTCACAAATGAACACCAGTGTTATGAAGTTCTACATGGGAATGTTGTAAAACAGAAATAAAATAGGAAAAAATATTATCTAATGATTATTTGCATGAGAAAAACCACAAAAACCTGTATATGAATGGAATTGCACTTCTATGTGCAATATTTAAGAAACATCCATTCAGACGCTACGGACATTACTGATGACATTTAGAAAATCATCACTACTTCAAAAAAGGAAACTACTACAGAACATAGACGTCTGCCCATTTCGGAGCAAAAGTAACCTACAAGGACATTCCATAGCTTGCCTCAGAAATCACATGTATGACACCACATTGAATCACATTAAAATGCTTTCCATACATCATTTGATAATCAGAAAACTTGTGTGCACACTATACTTTGTAAAAACACCATCATTGCAGTTGCAATAACTAAATTCTCCACCATTGCAGCACAAGTAAATACTAATATGTACTGCATATAAACTAAATATTCCCTTTCTGAAACTAATGTTTGCCCAGGGGTTGTTTTCAATCACATTGAACAACAAAATGCTTTAATATACTTCAACAATTACCAAATGGATATTCTGGAATTTCAAGACAAATTTTCAAAAATACCAAATAAGATTTGCATTTGTTGCTAAAGAACACATTCAATGAAGCAAGTTAAATGTTTGATCTTGTTGAGTTGAGAAAACTGAGAATAAGGAAAAATATCAAGGAGAAATTTAACTCTATTTATGGAAGAAAAATATTATGTTTGCAAATATCAGATAATCTGCAATTACTGTCTAGGAAAACCAGACCATGACTGCATGTATTCACAACGGATTCACAACAATTTGGAAATGTATCCAATTTCATCAGAACTAAGCCAACTTAATTTATATGAAAGCATTTTAATTCAAACTCTACATCGTTTTCAAACTATTGTTAGAATGCAACCAAAATCTGGAATATTCCAGCCACATAAATTAGTACATGCACTCAAAGGAAAAGTTGTTTTTCTTCCATTTGATTCCACCAAAAAGGTAAACACTCTTGGGATACAACACAAAACAATAGAAGCCTTTAGTAGCTTTGGTCAATAAAGTACCTACAGAAGACAAAACAAAAATTGGAAACTACTAATAAATACACGCTAGCACGGGTGAGGTTTGCAGAAGGTTCTATGGCGCTCTACAGAAGTACCAAAAAATATATATATATATATTGTGCCGGTATTAAGAGAATAACAATAATTATATCATCACAGTGAGTCAGAATCAACATACAAAAAATACAATAAAAATGTAAAAATAACTAAAATTCACATGGACATATGTCAAAATAAATATTTATTAACAATGTTATACATAGTATATTTGCATAAAAAGCTTAAAAACATTTCATTGTTATATACAATCAATCTAAAAACAAATAACTTGAAAACAGAGTTGTCGACGCTGCGTTTCGGTGAGAAGATATATAGACACCTTCCTCAGGACAGTTTTCTAAATAGTAAAAACATCATGACATAATCAAAAATCATAAATCACATAAGAACGTTATACAAACATATTTTGCTGACTTCACTGTATTATTGCTAAAAAAAAATTACCAAAAGATCTTATCAAAACAATTTTTTATACATCAGCTTATAGCTGCACACTAATTATTCAATTCATTACCAGCACATATACATGTCTCTTTTCTATACATATAACATTTTACAAAACAGATAAACTGCTAAGCACCATAATCATAAGCAATATAAATAACCACATACCTAAAAAAGTGTAAAAAGCAGGACTAGAATGTAATACTTCTAGCTCTTTGTATGTCACAATTGGTTGAGGTGAGGGAGTAAGAATGATCACCTCATCAAGATTCCTTAGATACCAAAAGAAAGGGAAAATGTTTTCTAATTAATTAATGATAATAATTAATCCACAATAAATCCTACTTAAATTTTGAACCAATGTCAAACAACGTACCTTGTGATAATGAATTAAATCAGTGTATGTATGTACATTGATGCCACCGTGTATTTCTCATGCACTGGAATCCCCAAATGCTGAAAAATAGATATATAAAGGTATCAGTACCCATGATCTACAGGCTGGCAGACTGATGCACGGCCGGTACTAAAACAATGTCTTACCAGAATTTTTGATAAAACTGGAACCAATCATAAGGTAAATGGTACGTCGTGATAACGATCCCCAAGATTGACAAAAGTGCCGCTAATTTCAATCAATTCCTAGGGCAACAGTTGTTCAGGCAGATATGCAGCCGAAGTGATAGGTACCTATGATCAAATAAGATATACCAATCAAAGTGAAACATGTACCCTTATCTATTTTATAGTCGTTCTAAGATATTTTAATTGACAGATAGCTACATATAAAGTATCTATTCCTAAAACAATTTTTTAGGCATCTACTAATAGATTTAAAAGTTATTAATTAGCATTTTTATTTATAAGAAAATGGTATTATTTTTATGTTCTAATAAGTCGTGTTCTTTATTAAAAGCTATGTTGTTTACGTATACTATAAACTCTCATCTTATATTGTAGGGCATGATAAGTATTAAGGTAGAGAAGGGATCTATTTAGTTAAACATCATTATTTATCTTAATCAGTAGTGACCCTTATGCCGCTGAGATTGAATGTACCCGGCGTAACCACCCTATGACTTCTTAGTATATAGGCCATATCCATGCGGCGCTGGATATCTCCAAACTACAGCTGTTAATAGAGTACGGCATCCAGTTACCGCAGGGCTCTCATCGCAGCGCTCGAACTAAGCGAGAGCAAGAGCTAAAATCGGCGGGGCCAAAGCTATTCTCTATATGGCACCAGATACGACTACATGCCTCGAGCTCCCGATGGTAGAAACCACTAAGAACTGCTTAATAAAATAAGGACACTCAATCGATGAACCTCCTGCTTACCTCGTCGAGGAAATCCGGCCTCCTTGCAAACAATGTACAGCTTCCGGGTCACATCCTATAGAGGTGTTCGACCCGAGGCTGCTTTTAAATGGATTCTGATGCAGTCACGTGATCGGGATAATTACGAACACGCAATGGTTTTTTGAAATATTTATTTCTTATTTCAATTATATTGGCGGCCTAAAGCAGAAACAAATTTTTATTCAGAACATGTTTAACATGGGGAAAAACCGAATGGTATTAACAGTTTAATACTGACTTACTACTCCTGGGCATATCGCGTAATCGTTTCAAAAGGATGGCGGCCATCTTTAAGTAGGAAGGATATAGTATGCCTCATGTACTTTAACAGCGACTACAGTTACTGTTAGTCTCTCAATTTGTTCTAATGAATATTAATGATTTTAAATGGACGTTTAAGACCAGGCCACATGATAATTTAAAAGGTTTCAAAAAAGTTTCAAAGGATTTATATATTTTTATTATTATATTTTAATGCCGGCACAATATATATATATATATTTTTTTGGTACTTAGAAAAACTTATTTTTGGTATATAGTATCTAGTAGGGACTCGCTTGTTAATTCTGTTTGAACTTTCCCTGTCCCTGATTGGACTTGTAGGGTGTCTCCCTTGTGTTTATTGGCTCTACAGAAGTACACTTGAAAGTTGTCATGAACTCAATTATGTGCGGTGCTTTGAGGTGGTGAGATCACCCACTCCCCAGTTGGACGACCAAAGTCACCCAGTTTATACAAAAAATTGGCTTCCCAGCGTGTGCAACATGTATTACATAAATATCAGATATCAACAATTCTTGTCTTTCTTCGTATTTGTTAGGTTTATTCTCATATTTTCTTGTTTGGTTATTTTTTTTAGCCTCTTTTTAGCCAACACGTGATCCGTTGCCCATGGCCGATGGCCGCAACTTACTCAGGGCTAAAAGATACAAGCATATGTATTTGCTACTAAAAGATGATCGTTTTTTTCCAACAATTTCAAGTATAGGTGACATATGTGTCTATATCAATCTTCCTTTTCATTCAGGTGACTTTTTGTGTGTGGCAACCCATGCACATTCGTTATATCATACAGTAGTGGATATACAAAGCAAAACAAAAAAAAAGTTATATTCCCCAGAAAGAATTTGCATCCCAATTATTGCGAACATTTTTGTTATTTGGTTGATCTTATCTTCGATTATTTTTTATTTATGTCATATTTTTCGAACAGCCGGCTTAATTTAGACATTTGCATTAACATCTTTGAATTCATTTCTATTCGTTTCATACATTAGTTTTCATTTATCTTTTTATGTATTGTATTTTACATTTGTCTTGGAAACATGCTCCTTTGAGGAGATCAATAGCGTGCCTATGTGTTTTGTCTAAGTAATATCAATCAAACTTTTTGTGCAACCTAATATTTATTGACTCGTGACCCCCCTAAAATCATATAGTATTCCTGTTTTGTCGGTATGGTTAGTGTTATCTAAAATATATTAAGTACAGGCAAAGGTTTTGTCAGTCAACGGGCCATAATTTGTTAAGTAAATCCTACTAGCATACTATATCGTTCGGTCTGTGCGGGCCATGCTCCTACCTTTTAACCGGTTGTAATTCCGTCCTGGTTTTCCCAAAAATGTCCTTGTCTTCGTTAGTTTTTTCTCTCCCAATCGTGTCAGTATTATCCCTTATTATTTGTTGTCATCCATTTTACCGCCTTCTGAAAGTTTTTTTAAATAAGATTGAATTAGTCAGGGCTAAGTCCTAAATGTTTGCCTATCTAACCTTTTAACCTCCCTATATTTCAGCAATAGAAGTTCAGAAATATTACCCGAGTATGCCCATATGCTTGTATCTTTTAGCCCTGAGGAAGCCTGGGCCATCTGCCATGGGCGACGAAACACGTGTTGGCTAAAAAGAGGCTAAAAAAAGAACCAAACAAGAACATATGAGAGAAAACCTATCAAATACAAAGAAAGACACAAATTGTTGATATCTGTTATTTATGTAATACATATTGACATTAGCGTGTGCTGGGGAAACCAATGTTTTACTAATAAATAAAGACAAAATTCAGAAAGCTATATCTTACCTTCAGAAAAACAACATACACTACAAAGATTTGGACATTTCTAACTTCATCTCTTCTACCTACGTATCCTTTGAGAATGAAATTGGAAGTGGACAATTTGAACCATTTAATCAGGAAGAAGCAGACCAAATGTATGTACATTAGATTATACACGCACTACACTCAAGAGAGATGAAGGTTGATGCTTTAGAACTTTCTCAGATGAGGAAAGCCAGAGGAGGGATATTAGTGTTTGGGAATCATTTTTAGAAGACAGATGCTATCCACATTTATTCCCCATTGGGAAATGTGGATGGTATGTTGATCGTCCTGGTCAAATTTCTGCATGAGAGAACCGAGCAACTGGATTATATCCACACTTTTGTCAAGATATTCCTTACATTTTCACACTACTGTATGAAAGTCAACTTTCCATCACTTCTTATGCTGTTGCACATGTTGCGAACTGGAACTGGCTTTGCCAATATAGCACTTCAGGATTTTATTGAAAAGGTGCACAGAAATGAATATAACTTAATCAACATTATGGCATGCCAGCAAGGGAAAAATGAATACTGCTTTAGAAAACATGGAGAATTGAAATGTAGGCTTATAAATTTAGGACCACATAAATGGTTTATTACTTTAGGTTGCGCAGAACACAAATAGGATGATTTTTATCAATTTCTACTAAAAGCAATTGATAAAATTGCAGGTATTGACACAAAACCTCCTGCAGTATTATGTTCCTTTGATCCTGCTAATGTTTGCAGGTATTTCAACCACAATGTCAAACATGCTTTAATTCTTAACCAACAAAAAGAAAAATCCTGTTAGAGAGGTACTTTATTTCTTTTGGAGAAAAGAGTATCAAGCGGTGCACCACATATTCATATGCTTCTATAGATCAACGATGCACCTAACTTGGGGTGTGGCTTAACATCATGGCCACGTAGACTTCTTTCTCCTGAGCTCCTTGCAGCGGCCCGCATATTGCAAGAATCCTGACTAATTTTGCCCTTAACAAACATCACAATCGAAGTATGGAGCAGAGGTGATTCGTGCCCACACCTATCCGAAAGAGGGAGGTTCGGGGAGTCGGTGCAATGCCACTGCGACGTAGAAGAAGCCTCCGGAGGATCCGGGCACCATCTTAGGTCTGAGAAAGCCCACAGGCGTCGAGCGTTGGGGAGGTCCAGGACTTGACTAGGATGCCCATGCTCCGCTGGGACCACTGAAGACTACAATGACACGCCGGGGGCACAGCTGAGGAGGTAGCGGTCCTGCGTGCATCCGGTAAGGCAGAGGATCCGGCGGGCAATGCGGCTCGATCCCGGGATTGCGGCAAAGATAGGAGGCTCCCGGGGGGCCGTCGACGGTTGGGGAGTTGTATCGAAGGCATGACCACAGAGCAAACGGACCCGCTCGTGCATGGAGATGAGACCCTGTGTTCCCAGCAGGGTGGGAGCTGCATCAAAAGAAAATTCACCGCGCTCCGCGGCCGGCCCCAAGACCCTGTGAACGCTGGGGACAGACGACTACAGGAGGAGCACAATTTTGGCGGCAAGACCCGGAGGTATGAACAGGAAAGGAGCTGTGAGTGTGCCACTTTATATGAAACACCCATGGGACTAGCAGAGTGTGGTACCTCACCTAATTTACCGGCTAGGGAGTATTACCAAAGGCAGTTATAAGGGTGAGCACGAGATTGAAGAAGAAACCCCCCAGGCATGGTCGGAGAGGCTATATTGGTGCCGAGTGTGCGCTGGGCCTAGTGCCTGGAAAGATTTGGCACAAAGCCCATATGAAAACAGAAGGGGGGTCACCATACCTGGTTTTGCGCCCCTGGGAAGACTGTAAAGGTTGCCCCGGAGCCGCGTTGCAGCGACATGCGACCACAACGCAGGGGGGAACATAGAGGCCTCCAGGAGGATATTGGCAGCGTCAGCACTGCTGGCTCGGGGACTAAGTAATGTGATAAGCCACAACACGAACTGTTCGGACTCCCCCAAGAAACCAAGTGATACCCAAAGTGAAAACTGACCCATGTTTGAACGATAATACTTTTTGGTCACTCAGGGGAGCACACTGAGACCCGAATCCTTACAACCAGAGTAACTGAGCATATCAATAATAAGAGGAGAGTGGATAGATCAACCAACAGCTCACATGGGGAAGGACAAGGCTCCCAAGGCGCGGACGAATAAGATCTCTAATTATGCACAATCTTTGGTACACGGACCAGAGCAAAGGGAGGACAATTGCAATGGTGATCAGGCGCGAACGGGGAGGATCCCCCCACACTGGCAGACGTGATCCAAGCCATTCAAATGACCAGAGATGATATGGTCAACAGAATAGATGCAGTGGTCTTAGATGTTAATCAATTGAGAATCGATCTGAGAAAAGTATCGGATAGGGTGACCACCACTGAAAAAGACGTGAATACACTGCAGAATGAAATGAAGTCTCTCAGTGCCACGGTGGTTAAACTCAAAAAGCAGGTATAAAACTGGATGAGAGGGCGGAGGACTCCGAGGAGAGGTCAAGATGAAACAATTTAAGATTTATTGGATTTCCCGAAAAAGCAGAAGGACCCTCCCCAGAACTTTTCCTGGAAGATTGGATCACTAAAGAAATCTCCCCCAAGAAACTCTCCAAGTTTTTCAACATTGAACGCGCACACAGGGCGCTGGTCCCGTCTCCCAGACCCGGGGCACCACCTAGGGCCATCATTGCAAAACTTTTTAATTTTAGGGATAAAGACTTCCTCCTACAGCTGTCACGCAACAGAGGTCAATTCCTTTTCGAGGGACACCCCATTTCAATATATCCAGACTACACCCAGAGAGTATAGGACCAGAGGAAGTCTTACATCGTGGTCAAGCGAAGACTGCGTGATCTGAATTTAAAATACAGTCTCATGTTTCCCGCGAAATAAAGAGTTGAAAATGAGGGACGTGCGATATTTTTCCACTCAGCAGGGGATGCCAGCGAGTGGTTGGATGCCAGAGGAGCAGGGGGGCGACGCTTGGCCTCATCCACGGAGTCCTCAGGAAACCAAATTGTGACGAATATGATGCAAGAACGTAGGCGGTCCAAGAGGCAACACTGGAAGGAGCCCAGGCTCAGGCCGGATCAAAGTTCTCCAAGACGGCACATTGCAAGCATCCAACACAGAGACTGTGCCTGAGTCAATAGAGGTGACACAAGACCCAGCGACAGACATCGGTGACCAGGGAAGTGGACATGAATGACGATGACCTGAGTCCTAGGGGGCGGATGTACAGATAAGTGACAGTAACAGAGAGCACACACAAGTGTGAAACTATATTCAAACATTGAGTATGAGATGATAAGGGCTCTAAGAGAATCATTCTTATGAACTCTCGTTAACTTAAACAGTAGGGGTGGGAGCGGGCAGCTGCGGGGCAGTGATGCCCCCCACCAGAGTTTGGGCCCACAAGGGACGCTCGAGAGCAATCTCGCTCCTTTGACGGGTTCAAGTCTCTTGCATAGCATCAGTTTCTATACAATTAACCGAGCTTAAATTAAGGACGGAATAATACGTGGACCGCAGCCACTTATGCTAAGGTCTAAAAGGACATCTAAGGGATGGGGGGAGGTCTCGGGCGGTATGTGTTGAATTTTGCACTGGATGTAATGCTAGCAGCGGAAATCACGCGACTGCCCAAGGGGAGGGGAGGGACATGGGACAGTTCAGTTCAAAATGTTTTATTAGGTAAGGGGGTTTGTACAAGGTCATGGGGGAAACACGCTATTCGGCTATATACCGTGGGGCTGGAGGAAAGAGATGAATGGGGAAGAAAAGATCTGATAGAAGTAAACAATCACACTGATACCAATGGCTGCGCAAACTTTGAAAATACTTAGGGGGTGATTAGGATGGCGATCCGCCCGCCATCCCAACCCAATTTACCCCCGCCATATTATAATGGCGGGGGTATCGCGGCGGACGCAAAGTGCTTCCGCCGCTTTTCTGCCGGTCGGCAATCGTTCCGATTGCCGGCCGGGCGGAGCTGGGGCTTAATATGGTGGCGGTGCCTAGCAGGCACCGCCATCCATATTAAGATGTATGGTTTTGAAAGCCTTTCCATGGCGGCGATGCCACCATGGAAAGGCTGGCGGGGAATCGCTTTGGGGGCCCGCTGCGGGCCCCCGGGGGGGTGGGGGGCTGCACTTCATTGCCATGCACAAGGTGGCAGGCACTGTGCAGTGCCTGCCACATTGTGCATGGCAATGCACAACATGGCACTTTGGCATTGCGGCGGGTGCTGCTTACAGCAGCACCCGCCGCAATGTCAAGTATGCGGAATGCGACCGCCAGGGTGGCGGTCACATCCTATTTAGCGGTGCGGGACCGCCGCACGTCTGGCGGCCAGTCCCAGCACCGCTAGGGTGGCGGGCGGACTAAAGTCCACCCGCCATCCTAATAACCCCCTTAATTGGAACATTAGAGGTATGGCGGGTCTGGAGAAACGACACAGAGTGCACGCTTTTTTGAAAATATACAAAATAGCGATAGCAGGTCTACAAGAGACGCACATATGGGGGGGCACTATCACGAGCATACGCAAAAGATGGAGAGGACAGCTTTACGCAACTTCATACTCAGGATTTGCACATGTGGCTCTGGGGTGGGTGGCCCCAGGAGTCCCCTTCCAACACTTGAACCATGTCCTGGACCCCGAAGGGAGATATGTAATCCTGCATGGGAAATGGGAGGGTAAGGAGTGGTGCATTATTAACGTTTATGCCCCGAATGTAGATTGCCCTGACTTTTTCCCGGCTATCATAAAAGCAGCAACACTATACATACGGGCGGGGATTATCCTTTTGGGGGATTTTAATTGTGTATTTGATGCTACTTTAGATAGAGAACCCCCTAGAGCGAATACTAAGCCCCGCATGTTGCGGTCACTAGAAATGTTAATGCAGGGTATGCAAATCAGGGATGAGTGGAGGGCTAGGAACCTATTGAAGAAAGTGTTCTCCTGCTATACCCCAGCAGCAAATATGTTTAATCGCAATGATCACTGCTGCCTTACACCTGGGTTGTCTGCGGCTATGGAGGGAATTTCATACCTTCCTCGTTATATATCTGACCATGCACAGTTATTGCTCACCCTGAAGAGCGGAACGGGTCACCTGGCCATACCGCTTTGAAGGCTCAGGGTTGAGGCACTGTCGGATCCACCTATGCCAATACAGTTTCAGAGGCCCTGCAATATTACTTTAATGAGAATTGGGGGTCGACAGACGCCTGATCGACTGAATGGGAAGCCATGAAGGTGGTTATCAGAGGGGTATGCATGAAGACCACGTATGGGGTAAAACAACAGTTGGAAAGGGATATCTCAACACTTGAGAGACAATTGCAGAAGTTGGAGGGCACCATACATCAGATACAGGCACACATGACTGAGTGGACTCGGTACGAGGGAAACTTCTAGATGCATGGGCCAGACTAGAAAAATTCATATACCCCTCATATAGACTAAGGTTACATATGCAGGTGGACAGATCTGGGGCACTGCTTGCGAGATTACTTAGAACAGAAAAGGAACAGGCACCCATACAGCAACTCCAAAATAATAGCGGGGTATTAATACAAACACAAGGGGCAATCTTGAGGGAATTTGCATCACACCTGGAGTCCACGTGCACGAATGTTAGTCGGACTCAACCACGGGAGTTGCAGGATTTCCTGGATGGTATGGCACTCCCTCTACTGGAAGAAGCAGATGCGGAAGCCCTGGGGGCACCAATCTCAAAAGAGGAAATCCTCGCATCTATTCAGAAATTGAAACCGGAGAAATGCCTGGGGGGAGATGTGCTCCCGGTGGAGTTTTACCAGAAATATGCTCCCCTGCTGGCGGATCACCTATTAGAGGTGTTTAATGAATCTCTAGATCGAAAAAGACTACCAGACACCATGCTGGAGGAAGTAGTATCCATGCTCCTTAAGCCGTACAGAGACCCCCTTTCCCTGAGTTCCTACAGACCGATCTTCCTCTTAAATATAGACGCCACAATACTGAGTGGGATATTGGAATCCCGTTTATTGTTGTGTGTGCCCCAGCTGATCCACCCGGATCAAGCTGGGTTTATCCCTAAACGAAATACCACACAAAATCTGCGGCGCTTGGCGCACGTATGGCATGCTCCAAAATTAGAGAAGGAAAATTGGGTGCTGTGTCTGTTGGACATCCAACAGGCTTTCGACTCGGTGGAATGGGACAAGATGTGCGCGGTACTGGAAAAGATGGGAGTGGGAGGGCCATTCGTACAATGGATAAAAATAATATATAACAGACTGACAGCAAGGGTACGCCTCCCTGGTCAGGTCTCGGAAAGCTTTACACTACAAAGGGATACCCGACAACGGTGCCCTTTGTCCCCACTCCTGTTCGCCATTGCGATGGAACCTCTGGCTATCACCCTAAGAACGACAATGGAGAGGTGGGGGGTTCGACTGGGCGATACACATCATGTGGTCTCCATGTATGCTGGCGATACGTTGGTATACATGCGTCGACCTGAGGAGGCGGTCCCGGTGCTCACCACAGAGTTGGAAAGGTTCGGTGTGCGATCCGGTTTACGTCTCAATCCGGGGAAATCCAAACTATTCCCCATGGGGAACTTAATAGGGAAACACGAAAAGGAGCTGCCCAACGTGGGGATGTGATGGGTACTAGATGAAGTAAGATATTTGGGGATTAGACTGACACACACAAGCACGGCATATCTGGACGACAACATAGGGAAGAGAGTGGAAGGCATTAAAAAGTCTGTTGCCTTCTGGAAAGAGCTCCCATTGTCTTTAATGGGTAGAGTAGCATTGACTAAAATGGTCATCTTACCACGATGCCTATACACCCTACAAAGCTCCATCTATAAAATTCCGCACAAGTATTATTCTCAACTTGAAAGCCTGATGGTGGAACTGCTGTGGGGACAAAAAAGGAAGAGGATAAAGTTGAGCACCTTGCATAGAGGGTGGGGGCAGGGGAGTCTGGAGGTCCTGCGATTAGATTTCTACTACATGGCCGCACAACTCCAACACGCGGTGCACTGGTTTGATGAACAGGACAACTGGGAGGGGCGACTGCTGGCGGGCACGCATCGGGGATCCCTCTCCCGGAGCTTTTTATGATGGGATCCAGAGTACCTGAGTCTTTTACGTATATAATAAGGCATGTTGCTTCGATTTGGGAGCTAGCGGTACAGAAGGTGGCTAAGAGAGTACCCTACGCCCCAGAGACACCACTATGGGTAGTAAAACCTTTCAAAATGATAGGGCAAACAATGAACGTCAATAAGTGGAAGAAGGGTGGCTGTCACACAATGGGAGATCTATACATCTCTGAGCGGTTCATGACGAGAGAGGAAACAGAGAACGCATTTCAATTAGGCAGAGGGCAGTTCCTACAATAAGCAAAGATCTCTGCGGTGGCCAGGGAACTACGGCCGGCATTCCCACAGGAACTGCTGGTCACAACAGTATTGCAGATGATAACCACCCTGGCAGGGGGACGAGGACTGGTTTCGTGTTTATACAAAGCACTACAGGAGGATCTCCCTATTACCCCCCTTCCAATACACGCAAAACGGGATGATGTACTAGATGAGCCCCTTACAGTAACAGAATGGAAGAAAATACATGAAAGGGTCAAACAGATATGCTCTAACACAAGGTTTAAATTGACCCAATATAATATCATTCATCAGGCATACCTAACTCCCTGAGTACTCCATAAAATCTACCCGGAACGTGCAGACTCTTGCCCTAAATGTAAACAAGCAGATGCACACTTCGTCCATATGGTGTGGGTCTGTCCCGAACTGGTATACTACTGGGAGAAAGTGATAGACAACCCCCAAACTGTCCCGGGTTGGACAATACCAGCCACTATTAAAGGGGTGGTGTTGGGGCTTCTTCCCGCACCAAAAACCAAAAAACTCACTAGAAAATTCATTCAATTGGGCTTAGTACTAGCAAAAAGAAGAATCGCAATCCGCTGGCTGAGTCCAGACCCTCCCACAGTTGAGAGGTGGGCCAGGCATATGCAGGATTGGGCCACCGCAGAATTAGTCCGAATGAAAAAAGTCAGAAAGGATGACAAACTGGAAGAGGATGCGAGGGCTTGGTATCTAATGATAACGGATATAACCAAAGATAGGAACCCCCCGGAGGGGGAGGTAGACCCATCGCAGTCCACTCAGGGTAGAAATAACACACTGGCAACACCTGAGGTTCCTCCTACACCAGCTAACATCTCAGGCAGGTGAGGTATAAGATAAGAAGGTGGTTCCCCAGTTCCTGGGAAACCATAGCAGCCCATGACCGGGTGGGGGTGGGAGGGATAAGTTTAACGTTATTGTTGCTTATAGTTGAAAATATGAAGATGATATATACAATTTGTGTGATAAATTGGAAGATAGGAAGAGAAGTGAATAATAACCTATGAATAGTGAAATTATATCCTTGTTGGATGGAAACGAGAATACTGTAATTATTGTGCTGCACCTGTGTGAAAATGTACTGTTGTTACGCAAATGCCAATAAAAACATTTTTTTTTAAAATGCACCTAACTTTGGATATGACTATGATGAGTCTGTTCTACATTTTATTAAATGTTATGTCACTTGCGTTATACCAAACAAAGAGCACAATCAGAAACTGTCTGAACAAGTGTTACACTATCAATCACTTCACTGTGGTAAATAATCATAAGGAAATATCAAAACAAATCAGAACATTACTCTAAATGTTGGTTTGGGTTTCCCAAACCAATTCTACATGAAGGAAGAGTGAACAATTTCATGTCATCTGTAAGACATGCAGTTACAGGGAAATCACCAAAGAATACGCACAATCGTAGAAGATCACAAGGATCATAACAGATCAACAACTACAACCCTTCAATTCTACATATGTGGGATACAAGGATATATCATTTGTTGTATATAACTGTAAAGAGGTTGCACATTATGCTACTTCCTACATTACAAAAGCTAATAAGACAGATATGAAGGAAGTATGGGAATAAATATCAGCAGAGCAATCTTAAATAAAAGGTTGTACCAAGTTAGCCTTAAAATGTCATCTGACTGAGAGGCCATTAGCTATGAAACATATGACTGCTTGAATTCTTCAAGTTTATATTATGAATCCTGGTCAATTCTGTGGATTAGTTTAGGTTTTCATCAGTACGTCAAAGAGCTCTCAAAAGGCTACCTGAAATTGAGTACCTTGCACATTTCGATCTGACTAATAAAGACACTTTAAAAAACAATATGTTGGACACATATTACCCAAACCAATGTCCTTTGTTAAAAAACCTATCGCTATGTGGAGTGAAGTAGCTCAGTTTCTCTCATATCAAAATAATGTAGCAGAAGGAATTACCGCTGGAAAATTTGAGTTCAAGGTACTAATGGATATTTAATATGCCATTCTGAACCTACTCATATTAATCATTGGAAACTAAGTTGTGACACGGGAGAAAAGAAAACATTCTACTATTTAGCACTTCTACAATAATATAAACCATGGCAGAAAGAAGAAAAGATTATAGGCCCCTTTGAATCCTATGATTTGATTTGATTTAGGAATTTATAAAGCGCGCGATTGCCCGGAGGCGTCTTGGCGCTAAGTCCGAATGCACAGAGGATTATTAACAGGATAATGTGTTGCCTTAACAGGTGAAAAGCCAGGTTTTTATGGCTTTTCTGAAATGCAGAAGCGAAAGACTACTTTTTATCGCGATAGGGAGGAGGTTCCAGTTTTTGGCAGTCCGCAGCAGAAAGCTTCTCCCTCCCCACCTCACCTGCTTAAACTTAGGAACTTGCAGAAGTTTTGTGTGGGCTGATCTCAGATTTCTGGCCGGCACATACCATTTCAAATGTGTTCTCAGGAACTGTGGTCCTGACCCATGCAGGGCTTTATAGGCCAGGCACAGTGATTTGAACATAATCCTTTTTTGCATGGGTAACCAATGGAGGGCTCTCAATCTGTGTTCAACTGGCTCAGATCTGGGAATGTCAAGCACCAACCTTGCCGCTGGAGTTTTGATAGATGTTGGACTTGGATCCCTGCATTCAAGGCGTTGCCGTAATCCAATCTGGACAAGGCCAATGCCGTAACCAACGATTTGCGAGAGTCAGGGGAATAAATGGGCATACTCTTCTTATCATTTTTAAAATATACCAGATGGTCGAAGAGAGGTTGTTTATCTGGGCGTTAAAGGTCAGTTTATTGTCAAATATGACTCCCAGATTTTTAACCTTGCCCACTGGTTTTGGGCAGTCGCCCAGACTAGCCGGCCACCATTTGGGAGACCAAAAGTCTGCGTCTGATCCCAGCAACATAACCTCGGTTTTATCACCGTTCAGCTTCAAGCAGTTTAACTGCATCCATTGATCGACCTGCGTCATGCAGTCATTGAAACACTCAGCTGTTTCCTCCGCATTACCTGCGACTGACACCACTATTTGGGTGTCATCGGCGTATGATATCGGTAGAAACCCACACTGCCTGATAATCTCTGCCAGAGGAGCAACATACACATTAAAGAGCGTGGGGCTCAGGGAGGAGCCCCGAGGCACTCCACAAGGTGATTTAAAAGATTTGGATGTGAATTCTCCCAGTTTGACTGAGAAGGACCTGTCCCTTAAAAAGGATGCCATCAACGTGAGTGCAGAATCTTGGAGTCCCAATTCTGCTAGACGAGCATAAAGTATCTCGTGGTTCACAGTGTCGAAGGCCGCCGAGAGATCCAATAGAATCAGGGCGGCCTTCCCTCCTGTGTCTAATATACTCCTGAGTCCCTCTGCTGCCATAACCAATGCAGTTTCTGTTCCATGCTGCTCCCTGAACCCATATTGTGATTGATCCAAAAAGTTTTTAGATGCTATATATTCTGTCAATTGATTATTAAGCAGTTTTTCAAAAACTTTAGCTGGGAATGGAATTCTTGATATTGGATGGTAGCTGCTGAGTTGTTTTGGATCCAAGCTAGCTTTTTTTTTAAAGTGGGAGCACGGATGCTGTTTTCCACGTATCTGGAAAGTAGCTTGACTGAATTATTTCTGTGAACACAAGATTTAGTTGTTCACTTAGTATTTCTGAGAAAATGTGCATCACCTTAGGTGGACAAGGGTCCATTGGGTCCCCGGACCTAATATTCTTTACCGCCAAGCTGATTTGTTCTACTGAGGGAGGTAAGAAGCGAAACCCGGATTTGAGAGTTGAAATATCCATGCCTTGCTTGGAGTGTTTAGCTGAGTCATTGATGTTATTATTACTCTTAAAAGATTCATACACTGAAGTAACTTTGTCTACAAAGAACTGACCAAGTGTATTACAGAGTTCTGTGCTACTATCCATCTGAGTTATGACGGGGAGATTCGATAGTTTTTTAACTGTAGGGAAAAGCTCCCTGCAAGAGTTCTTGGCCTCGCTTATTTTTTTTGTATAGTAATTGCTTTTTTCTCCTATAAGCAGTTTCTTGTATTCCGCCAGTGTTCGTGCATATTCCCTTTTCATATCTTGATCATAATTGGTTCTCCATTTCCTTTCGGCCCTTCTGCACGTTTGTTTTTGTGACCTAAGTTTTTCCGTGAACCATGGTTCTGACGGATTTTTCCTCCTGGAGATAAAGATTTTCGTAGGGGCTACAATATTGACCGCTGACTTGATCCAAGAGCAGAGCCTATCCACGGCCACATTGCTGTTTGGTGCAAATTCCGGTTTATTCCTGGCTAGTAATTCCTGTAGCATAGGGGCATCAATATTGGCCCAATCCTGATAGGTGACTAGACTATGCTCATTTGTATGAGATGACTGCCCCTGAACTGTATTTACAGTGAACAGAATGGCTTTGTGGTCCGACCAAGGGACGGGTATTATTTCGTCGATTTTAAGGTTGGTGTTGGAGGTGAAAATCCCATCCAACGTGTGCGCGGCCACGTGTGTATCCTGTTTGACAATCTGATCTAGAGCGAGACTAGTCATTGCATCGACCAGTGAGGCTGTGTTGTTGTCTGCTAGTTTTTCTAGATGATAATTGAAGTCCCCTAGAATCGTGAAGTCCGGACCATCCAGACTGGATTCTAAAATAGGACTAAGTATATCCAACAAAGGAATCCGTGCCCTTGGTGGTCTGTAAAGCAATAGACCTTTTAACGTATAATTATTATCGAGTGAGACCTGAAAGGATAGTAATTCGCAATCCTGGGAACTCCCTGCTGCAGACCCCCTTACTTGCAGCTCTTCTCTAAAAAGAATCGCCAGCCCTCCTCCCCTCTTCCATGTTCTGTCTGCTCGAATGACAGAATAGCCTACTGGGAGTGCTAATGCGATGTCCACTTCTGAGGCCCCATCGGCCCAAGTCTCGGTTATAAATGCCAGGTCAATTTTGTGTGATTCAATCAATTCAGCCTCCTCCGTATTATGTTTCACTAATGATCGTGTATTGAGTAGCATCGCCTTAATGACCTTGGTGGCCTTCTTACCTATGAAGATGTCTTTCATATACATATAAATAGCATTGCAGTACCTCAATTTCACACATGTTTAGAAATGCTGGAACAAGAAATACAAAAGAATAGTATTAATGTAGAAATACAATACAATACTGCAACAACTAATAATACTTTCACTTCCAGAACTGTTGACCCACTTGGACAACCAATAAGTAATAAAGAAGGTATGGTTGCCATGGAAGAGGTTGAAGATGCAATCGACCAAGTAAAAAATGACGTTGAGAATTTTGATTACTTGGTATCACAATTAAACTCAGAACAACTCCAAATATACAAAGAGATAAAGCAGTCTGTAGATCACGAACTTCAACATGAAAATCAATTACGTGAATGTAGTAGTTTTGAACCTACATTACAATATGTCAGCAGCCAAGCTGGAACATGTCAAATCTTTCTTATTAAAGTATTATTGATTTTGTGCATAAGGCTAACAGTTCTAATTTATCTTCTGTAGTTGCTGCTCCGACTTGATTAGCAGCACATATTATCAAAGGATTTACTTTACATTGCTTACTAATACTGCCTGTGGATCATCTTTAAATAATGAAAAACTTAAAATTGAATACAGATACATGTTAAGAACCTGGGAGAGTTTTAAAAACTATTTAAGTTTTGATCATAGATTCATTCAGCAAGATTTCAAACTTACTGTTGGCTTTTGTTCATTTGTGGATACAAGAATTACTGCAAACATCTTATGAAGTGCTCTTTAGAGTGCATTTCATTGTTTTGGGAGACTTACTACAGCTTACACCTGTTAAAGTTGAAGCGATTTTCAAAAAATTATTGCAGGAGCAAACTCACATTCTTTAGCAAGTATAGGGAATGTAAACATTTGGATGAATTCTATATACAGAGAAATAACCCAGGATATGAGGCAAGCTAATCATGAAGAATGTGCCAAGATATTACAAGATATTGCCCTTGGAATTCTTACAAAAGAAGCAAAGATTATGCTAAAGGAACAAAGTACAAGTATATTGTTTCCTAACTTTCATTCACCTGCTGATGTTATGCATTTTCTTCTTTTACAATCACAACACGTGATTTGTTTAATGACAACTTTTCAAGAAGGTGCTGAAATAAATAATGCAATGCTGCATCAGGAAAACAAGAAAATTGTACATCTCCCTTGCAAGGATAAAGTTGGGACTCATGGACTAAACCTACCCATTAGCAAAAGTTTAGCTACAAAAATGAGAAATATGGAATAGTCTGTTTCACATACAACAGGATTGGAGAAAGATTTACATCTGTGTAAAAACTGTTGCACTATTTTGTTGCAATTTACATGCAGAATAAGGACTCATAAATGGAGCCATGGGATTTGTAGTGGACCTTATCATATCTATAAAGAATAAAGACATTGAATTTACTGTGGTCAAATTTGACCACATTGAAGAGCAAAAGCAAATATCTCAATGTACTGAAAGATTTTAACTTATGAAAGATTTAAATATATTTACAGAGAACAGTTTTTTCTTTGTTTGGCTTCATGGTTACAATGCACAAATCACAAGGACTAAGCTTAGATTATGCAATAATTAACATTGGCTCTGGAGTATTCTAAGAGAAAATGGCATACGTTGCTTTGTCTCACGTTTTAAAATTGACAAGACAGTGTATTATCGATTTAGGTGACACCACAATAAATTAAGACAGTAGTTGCATGAGCTAATACGGTCGTTTTGGAAAGACATACCCTCCTCATCTTGGTGAATATTCCAATTTTACTAAACCAAACCTGTCTCTCAAAAGTAAAACTACATCAACCTACAAATATGAGCAAGATTTGGAACTAATTGCTATAGCAATATCATTGTTAATGTGCTTTAATATTTACAATCAGTGAAAGAGGTAATACAGCAACATGTAGATCAATCTTTCTCCAAGTCTTTGACAAATCTTCATCAACAAATTCTATCAGACAAGCAAATATGCCACTCTACAAGTGGCATTAGAGATATGGCAAATGTTTGCATAGATGTTGTTCAGTTTCCTATCAATCAACAGCAAGATGCTCATGAATTCTGTATGGCGATTCTACAAATAATAGCTCATGAAACTCAACCGAGTTCTGACCTCTTTAGTGCATGCTACTCTTGGGTACATAGTGCATCAATTACCCATGTTCAAGCTCCACTGTTACAAATTTTGAAAGATTTGTGAACACCGATACTTGGCTGTAAATTAATTCCATTTAAAAATGTAATATGCAGTGCTATACAGCCAAACCTTTGTTTAAACAGTGAGTCAGAAGTAGTTTCAATCCTTCATTTAATGATAGTGACAAAATATGTAATTTCAATGATTCAAAGATGTAGTGTGAATAACAGAAAAATCAATGTGCGTATTTCAAACTTTGCTGCTTCTCAAATTCCTATTTCAGGGTGCACTTTTACTACAACTGCTATTTTTTTTCATCATGGAGAGACTACAACCATCTACTTAAAAAATACCACAGGCTAGGTAGAATGTGATGATAACACTCATACTTTTAAATGCAAGCTGCCGAAAAATTTCCAAGATGGTTACCTGTTATTTTTACATCCTAAATTCTGAGTCATAATGTTACCATTGTAATAATGCTACAAAGGTATTAGAGAATTGGACTTCTATAAGTCAGTAGACATGTCATTATGTGGCCTCGCATGGTTGATGCAAAAACAACAGATGTTGGTCGAAATGCTGAACAAATCAAACATTCAACCCCAGTCACAGATCTGGGTTAAATCTATTGTTTTTTTGCTCACTACGCCATTCTATTGTGGACCCTGCCATATGCAAATATGTCTTGACCTTGCTCCCCATGGGAACAGTCCAGCCCAAACTGCCAGGCCAGTTCTCCTTGGACCAGAAACAAGCATCCTGGGACCGGTTTTGGGGTCTCACCCCTCATCAGCCAGGCTAGCTTGAATATGGTAGCATAGCGAGCACAGGACACGTCTGGGCATACCCTTCCTACTTAAGGCGACAAATGCAAAAAGAACATATGATGGACGGAATGCTGAACAAATCAAACATTCACCCTCAGTCACAGATCTGGGTTAAATCCATAGTTTTTTTGCTTGCAACGCCATTCCAGTTTGGACCCAGTCGTATGCAAATCAGTCTTGACCCTGCTCCCCATGGGAACAGTCCAGCCTTAACTGCCAGACCAAGTTCTTCCTGGACTAGAAACAAGCATCCTGGAACCGGTTTCGGGGTATCACACCCGATCAGCCAGGCTAGCTTGAATCCAGTGGCATAGCGAACATGGGACCCACGTCTGGGCATACTCTTCCCACTTAGGGCGACAAAGGCTAAAAGAACAGATGATAGACTGAATGCTGAACAAATCAAACATTCACCCCCAGTCACAAATCTGGGTTAAATGTATTGTTTTTTTGCTTGCCACACCATTCCAGTTTAGACCCAGCCATATGCAAATCAGTCTTGACCCTGCTCCCCAGGGGAACAGTCCAGCCCGGTCTGCGAGGCCAGGGTCTTCCTGGACCAGAAACAAGCATCCTGGGACTGGTTTTAGGGTATCACACCCGATCAGCCAGGCTAGCTTGAATCCAGTGGCACAGTGAGTACCGGATCCACATCTGGGCATACCCTTCCCACTTAGAGCAACAACAACAAAAACAGATGATGAACGGAATGCTGAACAAATCAAACAAATCAAATCAGCGATGCGGCGACCGCAAAGTAAGTGGTTTTATTTATTTATTTATTTATTTTCCCTATTCTGTCGTTTGTCACTTCCACCCCAACCCCCACCCTGCCCCGCCTCCGTCCTGCCCCACGTGCTTACCTGCACGGGCCGTAACTGGATATCATACCTTTCATAACAACAGTTATGGAATTTAAAATCACATCATGTGTCATTAAACAATGCATGGTAGAGAGCAGAGCAGAATGTGTTCTACTCTCTAAAGCCAAAAAGCAACACCAGCTCTAGGAATGATTCAATGAAATAAAAATATATATTTTCACACATGGCGCATCAACATCACGAAGCACCTTGGCTTCTTCATGGGAACCATTGTCAGCCTCAAAATGCATAGACACACTAGACTATGTCTGCATGGCATCAACTATCTTGTAAAGTAAACCCTAGAATTTTTTTTCAGAATGGCTATTCAGACAGTAGTTTTGCCCCACCTTGATGGAGGCAACACTCACATGGCTGGCATCCCAGAGTGTCACCTGACTCAACTGAAGGGTCTCTGAAATCTGCATCACCTTATTAAACATCACTGGAAGTTTATTTGGATCACCCCAACATGCAGAGACCTATATTGGCTTTCTGGATTTTCCCTGCATTGCCTCAAAGTCCTGCTGCATTACCTACAAGGCAGTCAATGATGGGACCCACTATACCAAGGATCCAGGATCAAGAAAAACATCAGCAGCATCACATGCGTAGATATAGGAAGTGAAAAAAAAGGCAAATACACAACATGACTTTTTCTGCTATGCATCAAGAGTGCAGAATGCTGTCCCAGTTAAAAACTGCCAATCATTCTCTCAGCTCATCTTCAAAAATTAGTCCAAGAGCTTTGACCTGTTACTATTCTCCCTGTTGCTGTACCCCTCAAGAGTAATCTGGTACATCTCTGAATGTCTTCCTTCCTCTGTAAAGCACTCAGCTGCTGTGAAGCTAATCTTGAGTTATACAAATCCACATATGAACATACAAAGTTACAGACTGGGGGTAATATAGACACAAACTGCTAATTTCCTGAATACTGAAGTCTGGCGGAATCTGTGAGAGCAAGAGCAAGGCAAAGAGACTAGACTGTTATATCACATTCTGTAGTCAAATTTCACAGCTTTTTTGACCCTACTCTGTTAGAAAAAGGACAGGTGAATCAACTGATGAAAACGTGGATTTGTCATCCATGGGTTTGCATATGTGACATTCCTTTGAAGAAAACCAAATAATGGCTATATTTAAGGCAATTCTGGGTTCAAGGCTAAACTACTATAATTATCTTCTCATAGAGGTATTCAAGAGGGTGCTTAGGAGGCTTCAAAAATTCAAAATCATGTGGCTAGGCTAGTTGCTTACCTTAAGCTTATAGATCGTGTTGTTCCTATATGAAGAAGATTACATTATATTGAATGTCCTAGAAGAATTTCAGGTCTTCAGATAAGTCCCCATTGGTTACCCAGTTGTTTTAGAAAGAGGCTTAAGACCTTCCTTTTTAAGTTGATATGCTCGGTTGGGTGCAGTGCCAGCGATTGGACAACTTTTAGTTTTGGCACTTGATACATGTCATTTATATATGTATGGTTGTAGGGTATGAATGGAATGGTAACCCTGCTCTTTACATAAAGACCAGAAGGCTGACTTGAAAAAGATGTGCCATTCCAGAAGCTCTGTGCTAGTTGTAAGTTCATCGAAGACCTGTGAAGTACTGAATACCCAGAAGCAAATGTACAATGATCCAGAGGGCAGCAGCCAGAGAAAGGCTACTACAAGGTGGACCGTCAGAATGTAAACTGTTGACTGCCAACAGTCTGAGTGAGAATGCAGTTTAATTCACTGTGAAACAATTCAAACTGGTCTGTTGGGGCACATTTCTTGTCAGTGCCACAGCTTAGTTGTGGTCAGGTTTCCAAGGACACAGTGCATTTGGGTACAATTTTGGGTACTGACAAGGGTTAGCCACATTCATTGTTGCAATGGTGCAGTCCGTGTGGGCAGACTTTGGGAAAGTGCTATGGACTAGCTGCTTGAGAGAGACAAAGCTCTAATCCAGAACCACGACGGCCACTCTTGTGTGAGATTCTGGTAGATGGACCCTCTGCTCTGGGGTCAGCTTCTTCTGGTTGCCCTAGAAGTCCACTTGTACTATGGGGTTGGCTCACTCCTTCTGGCTTCTGTTAAGGCAGACCAGGTACTTCAGGACATGGATCTTCCTTCCAGGTCAGGCTCCAGGTGATGTCTCCTCACTTCTGGAAAGCTGGCTGACAGCAGATACCAAATCTGGTTGCACAGCAGTCCTCTGGGTGCTCTGTGGGGCACTCCATTCCTTGGTCTTAGAAGACCTGGGCCAGGAATAATAAGTGGGTCAAAAGCTCTCACTCTTATGCAGGTACAGCAGACAGAGGATGTGCATTCTCTGCAATTCCAGAACCGGTTTATGTCAGTTCTTCTTTCATCTGTCCTCTCCATGCTATCTCCCAGACTCAGCCTTTGTGTAGAATGATGCTCGTCACAGTGGGATCATCTCCAGTTTGAAGTACCCACAGCAGAGGCGCAAGCAGGTGTGAGCATTCTGCACCTGGCTATCAACAGCCATACTTAGTGATCAGGAAGAGACTCAAAAGGCTGGCCTCACTTAAAGTACCCTTCATATTCTGAAAACAGAGAGTGCAGTCCCACTCCTCACCCCACTATCAACCAAATGAAAGTGACCAAGAAGACTAATCAGTGTCTCTTTGTGGGAAAAGGATTTAATTGAATGTCTAGGGCAAGCCCTGTTACCTCTTCTCCCATGTCAGTGTCTAGGTCTCCTCCATCCAGCTTCAGGAATGTCACATGAATAGGCCAGGGGCATTCAAAATGGAACTCAGAGGCCTCCATCATTCTGTTTCACTCATGCATGCTATGTATGCATCACACGGGCAGACATACATAAATTCATGCAAACATGCACTGGGATGTTAGCGCTAAGGCTCGGATTAGTGTGTAGGACTTTACTCCAGTGATACAGATAAAAGAATCTGTTCACAACTACTGATTAATAAAACTTAGCACGGTGCCAGTACCGCTCTACATGCTAAACCCATGACAGGGATGGTTGTCCACTGCCGAACAAGTGAAAGCATGCTTTGTGCATTCCTCCAAGTCCTGGGAAGGTACATAATGAAATACCAGCATTTGTAAAGCACACAGCTACCTCCGGAGAGGTGTCCCGGCGCTGGGGGCCGTCGGGAAGATTAAGCGAGCTATTGACCAGAGTCACAAGGGCCGCCAGTGCCAGGGATCGAACCGTGAGCCCCTGTGTTTCGGAGTCAGCTGCCCTGGCAGCTGCACCACACCTCTTCCCTCACTCATGACAAAGTACAGGTCTACAACTTCACATACTTGTTAGATTAGCATAATACTGGTCCCAAAATTAAAAAAAACAGGATACCAGATAGTTACTGTTGGGCACTCATGGCAGGGGAACATACATGTACACTATACAAAGGACATTCCCATCCCAAAAGTGTCTTAGCAAAAGAAACACTCACCAGGGAAAATATTTAGAAAAAATATATATGAGGTCAACTCTGGCAGAACTACCAATATCTTCCAATTTTGCAAGGCATATTATTTTACTTTTTTTAAATGTTTTATATTTTTTGCAGTGCTGCTGAGATTTGTCACCATGTTGTCTTCTTGCAGCAGACTAGCCCTTCAAAGTGCTGTACAGATGCACTGAACAGCCAGTCCCCAGCCTGTCTGTAAATAAACTGTTGTCTCCGCGCCTTTGAGAACATGCAGTCCCTACAAGAGTCTCATATGATCTAACACACCTGGAGCTTACACTCTATGTATGCTGTCACTCATCTGCGACTCCTCTTTTCCCAAAAGATAACATTGCTACATCACAACTACAAGTCTTAGTTTCACTAACTTGGTCTGCCTGATTTTTTTTCAAAGATAAAGGTACCCATGTTCATAAAAGCCCCAACTAGCTTTTGTATCTTATTCAGTCTTCTTGGTCAAGGTGCATTCTTTGTATACCCTCAACTGGCCCTTCAATCTATATCCCAAAGTAGATGGCCATTCTTCCAATACTCTCACCCTGTCCTCTGACAACACATCACATGATATCTCTATTCATTAAGACAAAGTGTAATTATTCCCTTTCTGTCTACACAGAGCCCTGTGTCAGGACGAAAAAGTTGTAATTGGTGTATTTGAAAGAATTGGAAAAATAAATTTGCAAAAGTTAGCATCATAATAAAAACTCTGGACACCAGTGCTATCAAGTCAACAATGCACAAACAAACTGCCAACAGTATAAAACAAAGCAATAGATCCCCTGGGCCATTCATTGGCAGTCCCTTGAACCTAGTGCTAGTGCCTTTAATAACTACGACTAATGTACCAAATAGATTGCAAGGAATTATATGTCCAGATGATTACTTTCTCATATCATGGATGCTTTTTAGGTCGAGCCTAGCGGAAGCGCACATGCGCTGATCGCTCTGCGAGACTGCTGTAGTAGAGTATGGGAGAGAAGCTGCACCCACTCTCCTCCCATATTTTTCATTGGCTTGTGCCATTGTCTTTCGTAAATGCTGCCTTGGGATTCGTTAACAGGCTTGTTAGCCCCTCCTTAGTACGGCCTTGTCTTCATTTGTACCCTCCCATGATGACTGGCCCCTTTACTTCGGTTGTTACACGGGACCTGTTATTTAGTCTGTAAGCACTATTTACTTTAATGAGTTTCTGTTACTGCAGGCCGGACATGCGCTGCTTCAGCTGAAACCGCTTGTGTTTGTTTAAGCAGCACGGCCGCCCCGTAACACGGGCGCCCGCTTTCAATCCCTTTAACCCTTTAACACTTTAACTTTGTCTCGTGTCTGTTTCAACCCACCGCGTAAAATGGATTTAGAAATGATTACCACATTAAGTCATGTGAATTCCAGGTAGCACACAATCCTGTGCTAATGGGCTGAAGCTGACAACAGCACATCTGTGTTACATGTCATCTGTACTAAAGCCACCTGACGGGTTGTTTTCAAAACCCAGTTTTATTAACAACAACACCACCACCATTACCACCAATACAACCACCACCAATACCACCACCACCACCAATACCACCACCATCAATACCATCACCTCCACCAATACCACCACCACCAATACCACCACCACCACCACTACTATCAATACCGCCACCACCACCAATACCACCACCATCAACCCCACCAATACCACTACCACCACCAATTCCACCACCACCAATAGTACCACCACCACCACCAATACCACCACCACCAATACCACCAACACCAATACCACCACCTCCAATGCCACCACCAATACCACAACCACCACCAATACCACAACCACCATCAATACCACCACCTCCGCCACCACCAATACCACCACCACCACCACCAATACCACCACCAATACAATCACCACCACCACCAACACCACCACCAATACCACCATCACCAATACACTTTAACTCTGCATTATCTTGTGTCCATTTCCACCCCCCATGTAAAATGGATTTAGAAATGATTAGCGAATGAAATCATGTGAATTCCAGGTAGCACACAATCCTGTGCTAATGGGCTGAAGCTGACAACAGCACATCTGTGTTACATGTCCTCTGTACTAAAGCCACCTGACGGGTTGTTTTCAAAAGCCTGTCTTATTAATAACACCACCACCAATATCACCACCACTAATACCACCAATACAACCACCACCAACACCACCACCACCAATACCACCACCTCCACCAATACCAATACCACCACCACCAATACCACCACCAATACATACTACCAATACCACCACCACCACCAAGACCACCAAGACCACCAATACCACCAATACCACCACCAATACCACCAATACCACAAATACCACCACCACCACCAAATACCACCACCATCAATACCACCACCACCATCAATACCACCACCAACACCAATACCACCACCACCAATACCACCACCAATACCACCACCACCAACACCATTACCACCACCACCACCAATACCACCACCACCACCAATACCACCACCAATACTACCACCATCAACACCACCAATACCACCACCAATACCACTACCACCATCACCACCACTATCAATACCACCACCACCACCAATACCACCACAAATACCACCAGCACCAATACCACCACCAATACCACCATCTCCAGTACCACCACCACCAATACCACTGCCAATGCCAATACCACCACCAATACCACCACTACCAATACCACCACCACTAATACCAATACCACCACAACCAATACCACCACCAATACCACCATCACCACCAATACCACCATCACCACCAATACCACCACCACCAATGCCACCACCACCACCAATACCAATACAACCACCACCAATAACACCAATACCACCACCACCAATACCACCACCACCACCACCATCTCCACCACCAAAACCACCACCAAAACCACGACCAATACCACCACTAATACCACCACCAATACCACCACCATCACCAATACCACCACCAATACCACCACAACCACAAATACCACCACCACCAATACCACTACCAACAATACCACCACCACCAATATCACTACCACCACCACCAATACCACCACCACTGATACCACCACCAATACCACCACCAAAACCACCAATACCACCACCACCAATACCACCACCACCAATACCATTGCCTCCACCACCACCAATACCACCACCACCAATACCACCAATACCACCACCACCAATACCACCACCACCACCAATACCACCAATACCTCCACCACAACCAATACCACAACCAATACCACCACCAATACCTTCACCACCAACACCACCAATACCACCACCACCAATACCACCACCACCACCAATACCACCACCACCAATAACACCACCACCAATACCACCACCACCAATACCAATACCACCACCACCAATACCAATACCACCACCAATACCACCAATACCACCACCACCAATCCATTTCAATCTCAGGGTTAGTGCAATCCCAAAATTTAAGTTGGTGTCAAAGCAACTTGAGGTGACATGGTCTGTCGTTGCAGTTGCGGTGTACAAGAAGGAAGTAAAAAGGTTGTAGTGGTCTTGTCCTTTTTATTTATAATTTTCCTAAAATGTAGGTGAGAACAGAGACAGCCGACACGTGTTTCGCCCAGTGGCCTGCTGGCTAGGGCTTCTTCAAGGCTGATAAAACAAGTGAACGTACATGAAGGAATATAGAAAGAGGGTGGAAGCCCGTGAGGAAAAGGAGGTTGGAGTGTGCAGGGACTAGGTCAACAATTAGTGGATGAACATAACAAAGAAGGAGACAGGGTATATAAAAGTGTAGGGTAATCAGAATGAGATACATACCAACAAAGTACTGTGCAAGGGTGGGCGTGCCCAATGTCCAGGACAAAGGGAAAAGAGGGATGAGAGAGCATTAGAGGGGAGAGAAAACATCATAAATTAAATACAGTTAACACAAGACTTAACAAAGATGCAGAAATGCACTACTGGCTGTACAGATGATCGAGTAGGAACCATGTCAGGAGACAACTTTTCCTTGTCTCTCATGTTTACTCACCCAATGTTAGTTTCTCCAGTGAATAGCCGGGTTGTCACTCAGTGCATTCGGAATCGTTTTATGAGTCCAACTAACCCGGTCTTTCCCTCCCCTAAACTTTGACCTTATCAATCAATCAATCAATCATGTCACTTATAAAGCGCACTACATACCCGCGAGGGTCTCAAGGCGCTGGGGGAAGAGGGGGGTGGTGCTGCTACTGATCGAAGAGCCAGGTCTTGAGGAGTCTTCTGAAGGCCAGTAGGTCTTGGGTCTGCCGAAGGTTGGTGGGGAGGGTGTTCCAGGTCTTGGCGGCGAGGTGGGAGAAGGATTTGCCGCCGGCGGTCGTTTTCCGGATGCGGGGGACTGTGGCGAGGACGAGGCTGGTGGAGCGGAGCTGGCGGGTGGGGGTGTAGAAGCTGAGTCATCTGTTGAGGTAGGATGGTCCGGAGTTGTGGAGTGCTTTGTGTGCGTGGGTGAGGAGCTTGAAGGTTATCCTCTTGTTGACAGGGAGCCAGTGCAGGTCTCTCAGGTGGGGTGTGATGTGGCTGTGTCGGGGGATATCCATTTATTTGAGCATGCGTCGTGTACTCTCAACAGTAATCTGTCTTCGGGCTCCGGCCCCTGGTGCCTCACTGGCGGCACGAAATAAGACAAACCATATTAATTGACCTTTCCCTTCTTATTTAGCTTGACATTGCTTTTCTACCCCATCGAGCACAGTGCCTAAGAATCGAGGCCTTACGCCCCTTAGACCTAAGCATCTTGCCCTAAAGTATCTCTTGCTTCATTCCACACTCCTTTCGTGCTGGGCCACCCCTGCCTTACACATGTGGAATCCTGACTCCACCCCGTTCTAGCTGGGGACCCTGATTTGGTTCACTGGCTGAGTGCTTCTGCTTAGTTATTTATGCATCTAATCCTTCTCTAGTAAAAAGCTTTTACCGTCTCAAGATTCAGCCTTTTGTGACTTTACCATTTCTCTGTGTTTTTCCTCTCCACCCTTCCGTCCCCGTCCCCACCATCCCTTGCCTCCCCACCGCAGGCAGCTGCTTTACCGAGCACTGCTTTATTCGTATTTATGGAGTCTCCACTTTCATTGTTAATGATATTACATCAAGGCTTCATTGCCTTCCATTTATTTTTATCTGCCCTTAACATCCACAATGCAATTTATTGTGTTTCACTAGTGAGTCCTCCCTGCCATCGGCAGTAATTGTTCCCTTTGCCTGCACCCCCTCTGGGGTTACCTTGGTTACAGACGCTTTCCGTCCTTTCTCGTCTTTCCTGACGGCTGACGTCACCCGGCCGCCACTGACATCGAGTCTATTTCATGCAGCTGCTGCACGGACTCGTGTCAGACCGCATTGAGTTTTGCATGGCATCCCGCCGAGGGATGCAGGATTTGTCCCAGGACCTTTAGTGAGTTTTACTAGCATCGCTTCCAATCCTCTGAATCTTTAATTCTTTGAATCCTTTTTTTCAGCGATTCTCATGTTTTTGGCCGCGCAATATTTTTCCTTGCGCACTTGTGTCTTTCTATGCGGCACCTATCCGTTATGATTACAGCCTATTCCTTGCCATTTAACCCCTCGATACTTGGTCCAACACATCTGTTTGATTGTTTATATATTGCTGCGCAATGATCACCGGTCGCGCTATGTATTTCTCTTTCCTTACGCATTTTTGTTTGCCTACGCTACATTTACCCGTAACAATCATGTCTTAATCCTTTGCTATCTTACCCATTGATTCGGGGTCCAGCATGCCTCATTTTTTAATTTATTGCCACGCTACAATCCCTGCTTTAGTCAGCTCATGAATGTTTTTTCACTGTATTTATTCTTCACGATACGAACCTGCCGTTGGTTTCAGCTTCCATTCCCCATTAGCCCATTATGCCGCATTCAGACGGGGGAGCCGAGGCTTTCTTACATACTCTTGTTCCTTTTTGCTCCTAACATCTATAGCGAATCTGCCTGGTAGTTTTGCCGGTCTCTCCCATTCCGGCCCCTCTCAGCGTCATTTTTGACTGTAGTTTGGTCTATTACGCACCCAATAGAGAGCCCTCTACAATAGCCTCTCATCTCCCTCAGCTACTTCAAACTCACTGCATGCCGTCGGTGGTTACTTTTTTCGAACTCTTACCCTCCCTTCTCTGTCTGTTTTCTTCCCCATTCATAGACGATTAGCCTGAACCCTTGGCTATAACCTTTTGACTGATTAGCCTGAAGATTTTGCTATGACCACTTTTGTAAGATAGATTTCTTGTTCATTAGATTATGATATGCCTTGACACAACATGCTTGGCAACCTAATGAAACTGCAAATCTTGTCTTACTATCGAATTGATGTGGCACATGTATTCATGATATGTTTTTACTTTGTATCTGTACCGTTGCTTATTACATATGGGAAGTCCTTTTCTTTTCATTCTCAATGTATCTCTCAATACCTCCATGCAAAGGTACCAACCCATAGACTTTTTTTAAGGAAACTGCCTCTGTATATATATGTTTAGATGGGCTCTGCTAGAAGGCATTATATTCATGTATATGATTTAGGTTATGTCTCACTTATGGTTCACCTAACATTGTATGTTCACTTGTGTTACCGTTGATGACTAATGTTTAATTTATGATGTTTTCTCTCCCCTCTAATTCTCTTTCATCCCCCTTTTCCCTCTGTCCTGGACATTGGGCACACCCACCCTTGTACGGTACTTTGTTGGCATGTATCTCATTCTGATTACCCTACACTTTTATATACCCTATCTCTATCTTTGTTATGTTCATCCACTAATTGTGGACCTGGTCCCTGCACACTACTACCTCCTTTTCCTCACGGGCCTCCACCCTCTTTTTATATTCTTTCATGTATGTTCACTTGTTTTATCAGCCTTGAAGAAGCCCCGGCCAGCAGGCCACTGGGCGAAACACATGTCGGCTGTCTCTGTTCTCACCTACATTTTAAGAAAATTATAAATAAAAAGGACAAGACCACTACAACCTTTTTACTTCCTTCTTGTACACCGCAACTGCAACGGCAGACCATGTCACCTCAAGTTGCTTTGACACCAACTTAAATTTTGGGATTGCACTAACCCTGAGATTGAAGTGAATTTTGAAGGCACAAAACCCTGTCATTTTGTGAATACCTATCTCATACCAGGTGGTCCTTAGGTGAAACCACCGACCAGGGCTGTGCCAGTAGCCACAATTGGGTCCTGTCCATTTGTGCATGAACCTTGATGGCACACACTTCCTCTCACTGCAATACCACCAACACCACCACCAATACCACCACCACCACCAATACCACCACCAATACAACCACCACCACCAATACTACCACCACCAATACCACCACCACCAATACCACCACCACCACCAATACCACTACCAATACCACCACTAATACCACCACCACCACCAATATCACCACCACCAATACCACCACTACCAATACCACCACTACCAATACCACCACCACCAATACCACCACCACTACCACCACCAAAACCACCACCACCAATATCATCACCACCAATACTACCACCAATACCAGCACCACCAATACCACCACCACCAATACCACCACCACCAACAATACAACCACCACCAATACCACCAATACCACCACCACCACTAATACCACCACCACCAACACCAATACCACCACCACCAATGCCACCACCACCAATAGTAGTAGTAGTAGTAGTTTATTAATCGACCAATAGCATGATCATAGACAGCATAAAAATATCAAATACACATAAGAACATTAAAAAGAAATTCTTAAAACAGTGATTTGAAACATGACTTAAGTCAGATGCCAAATAAAATGTAGGCAAGTTGCAATTTTACAGTTCTATAAAATTAGGGTATGAGTATAAAAACACATATATTAAAACCGCTCTAAGCCGAGCACTTATTGTGATATAACTTTCAATCTCTGCCACCAAGCATATAACAGGTATCTAGTTATTGTGAAAACAAGCCACTTTGTTGTATCTGACTTGAATATGCGTAAAGCTTTGGAGGGGCATGAGAAAGAAAGCAGTCGACAGGCTGGAATGATCCATGATTTCCTTAGACTTTCATACACAGGGCACAAAAAAATAAAATGCTCTACGGTCTCTGGGGCAGTATAACAAGATGGACACAGGGAGGATAGAGTAACATTTGCCCAACTGCTTTTCCATGCATTTAATGGGAGAGTCCCTAACCTAAACTGTATATAAAGTGCTCGTGCCTAGGGAGGTTCAATTTCATCCATATACATGTCAATCTTAAAATAACTTTTAGCATTTAAAAATTGAGAAGTTAAAGTGCCATGTTCCACAGTATCAATACAAGAGCACTCTATAAGATCACAATATCTTTTTTTTAACAAGGGGGCCATTTTTTTTGTAATAGAGTGTGGGGCCTCCCACATCGTATCCAGGCCCAGCCTAAAAAGCCACTCCCTGACCCTATTGAACCAGGGCAGTTGGCCTGTCTGTCTTTGAAGGGTTAGCAATTCCTCCACTGCTTCTTTTACATGGATCTCAGTATTATTAGTCCAAATTCTAACCCAAAACTTAAGCGCTTTAAAAACAGCGAAATGAGTAATGGACTTAAGCCCTAAGTCAAGGCGTAATGGCAGTATTGGAGTATTGATGGGAAGATTGAGGATTGCCCTTAAGAATTTATTTTCCGCTACCTCTAGCTGTCGGACATTCTCCAAACCCCACAATTCGGCCCCATTAAAGGGCCGGGTCTAGGCTTTTGGCCCTGTGTATTTCGAGTGTGGGAGAGATTGGGCGAAAAGTTGAGCGTCTTGCCCTCCTTGCTATTGTGCAGTCCACATGTTGTAATGCCAGCTCACTCTTCTGGATTTGGGGAGTCCATGCTAGATTATCACTAATTCTGACTCCCAGGTAGTCGAAAACCTTCACCACCACCAATATCTAACCACCAATACCGCCAATACCACCACCAATACCACCACGACCATCAAAATCACCACCACCACCAATATCACCACCACCAATTCCACCACCACCAATACCACCACCACCACTACCAAAACCACCACCACCAATACGACCACCACCACCACCAATAAACCACCAATACCACTACCACCAATACCACCACCGCCAATACCACCACCAATACCACCACCAAAGCCAATACCACCACCATCGCCAATACCACCACCACCAATACCACCACCACCACCAATACCACCACAACCACCAACACCACCATAAACACCACCAATACCCCTACCACCAATACCACCAATACCACCACCAATACCACCACCACCAATACCACCAATATCAATAACACCAATACCACCAACACCACCACCAATACCATCACCACCAATACCACCACCAATACCATCACCACCATCAACACCACCACCTCCACCACCACATATACCACCACCACCAATACCACCACCACCAACACCACCAATACCACTACCACCACCACCACCAATACCACCATTACCACCACCACCAAATACCACCACCACCTCCACCAATACCACCACCACCAATATCACCCCCATCACCAATAAAACCACCATCAACACCACCAATACCACCACCACAAATACCAACACCACCACCAATACCACCACCAATACAACCACCACCAATACTACCACCACCACAACCACCAATACCACCACCACCAATACCACCACAAGCAATACCACCACCAATACCACCACCCAATACCACCACCACCAATCCCACCAATGCCACCACCACCATCAATGCCACCACCTCCACCATCACCAATACCACCACCACAGTACCACCACCACCAACACCACCAATACCACCACCAACAATACCACCACCATCACCACCAATACCTCCACCACCAATACCAATACCACCACCACCACCAATACCACCACCACTACGACCACCACCAATACCACCACCACCAATACCACCACTACCACCACCAATACCACCACTACCACCACCAATACCACCACCACCAATACCACCACCAATATCACCACCACCACCAATACCACCACCAGTACCACCACCACCTCCACCAATACTACCACCACCAATACCAACAATACCACCACTGCCAATACCACCACCAATACCACCACCAATACCACCACCATCGCCAATACCACCACCACCAATACCACCACCACCAGCAATACCACCACAACCACCAACACCACCACCATAAACACAACCAATACCTACACTAATACCACTACCACCAATATCACCACCACCACCAATACCACCACCACCAATACCACCACCACCGATACCACAGCCACCAATACCACCACCACCACCATCAACACCACCACCAAAACCACCACCAATACCACCACCACCAACACCACCACCAATACTACCACCACTAATACCACTACCACTACAACCGCCAATACCACCATTACCACCACCACCAATACCACCACCACCAATACCACCACCACTAATACCACCAATACCACCACCACCACCAATACCACCACCATCAACACCACCAATAACACCACCAATACCACTGCCACCACCACCAACACCACCACCAATACCACCACCGCAAATACGAACACCAATACCACCACCAATACCATCACCAATACCACCACCACCAATACCACCACCACCACAACCACCAATACCACTACCACCAATACCACCACCCAATACTACCACCACCAATACCACCACCACCATCAATACCACCACCTCCACCACCACCAATAACACTACCACAGTACCCCCACCACCAACACCACCAATACCACCACCAATACCACCACCCCCACCAATTCCACCACCACCTATACCAATACCACCACCACCACCACTACAACCACTACCAATAAAACCACCACCAATACCACCACAAATACCACCACCACCATTACCAGCACCACCACCAATACCACCATCACCAATACCACCACCACCATTACCAGCACCACCACCAATACCACCATCACCAACACCACCACCACCAGTACCACCACTGCCAATACCACCACCACCAATACCACTATCACCAATACCACCACCACCAATACCAATACCACCACCACCACCAATACCACCACCAATACTACCAATACCACAACCACTAATGCCACCACCACCAATACTGCCACCAATACCACCACCAATACCACCACCACCAACACCACCACTACCACCACCAATACCACCACCACCAATACCACCACTAATACCACCACCAACACCACCACCAATATCACCACCAATACCACCACCAATACCACCACTAATACCACCAACACCAATACCACCACCAAAACCACCACTACCACCAACACCACCACCACCAATACCACCAATACCACCACCCCCACCACTACCACCACCAATACCACCAATACCACTACCACCAATACCACCACAACCAATACCACCACCACTAATATCACCACCACCAATACCACCACCAATACCACCACCACCAATACCACCACCACCAATACCGCCACCACTACCACCACCAATACCACCACCATCAATACCACCACCACCCATACCCCCACCACCAATACCACAACCACCAATACCACCACCACCACCACCAATACCACCACCAATACCACCACCACCAGTACCAATACCAATATCACCACCAATACCACCACCTATACCAATACCAATACCATCACCAACACCACCAATACCACAACCACCAATACCACCACCAATACCATGGCCACCAGTACCAATACCAATACCACCACCAATACCAATACCACCACCACCACTACCACCACCAATACCACCACCACCAGCAATACCACCACCACCAATACTACCCCCACCAATATCCCACCACCAATACCAACACCACCACCAATACCACCACCACCACCAATACCACCAATACCACCACCACCAATACCACCACCAATACCACTACCACCAATACCAGTACCACCACCACCAATACCAATACCACCACAAATACCAATAACACCACCAATATTAATACCACCACCTCCAATACCACCACCACCAATACCACCACCACCAATACCAGTACCACCACCACCAATACCACCACCAATACCAATACCACCACCACCAATACCACCACCACCAATACCACCACCACCAATACAATACCGCCACCACCAATACCACCACCACAAATACCACCAATGCCACAACCACCAATACCACCACCACCAATACCACCAATGCCACAACCTCAGCACCTCTCGCTCACTAGTAATAGCAGGGGCACTGTACGAGGCCGGAGCTGCAGCCGAGACTATCCCTCCTTTCCTCCATGCCTGTCATTAAGCACAGCCCGCCCTGCACCAGGAGGTGAAGCCAGGGCCCTACTACAGCTGGAGTGTTTTTTATTAGGCCAAAGATAGCAATGACATTACGCAATGCCACACTGCACACTCAAATCACGGAGAGGGCAGGAGATAGCCCGCCACCCGCTCTTCCTCCTGAGCCACAACAGTGTAATCACAGAGCAAAAGGTGTTGGAGCACTTTGTTAGTATTTATAGCTCGGATCATATGTAACTCTCACTTCACACTTTGTGTTGTGTAATTTACAACATTTACACATCTTCTATGCACATTTTATCACTACTTTGAAGACGTTGCAGGCTGGTCTCTTCCTCTGATATTTACAATCTAACAGGCAATCGAGAAGGCCCTTTATGGCAATGCAATAGGTCTCGCATTTGCGAGAGTTTAAGCTATTAGTATTGTAAATGACAATGCCTTTTATTTATGTTTTAAAACCCAAAACATAAATAAAAGGCACTGTCATTTACAATGCCAATAGCTCAAACTCGCATGAATGCAAGACCTATTGCATTGCAAATGCTTGTTTCTTTTGATAATGCATTAAAATGGAAAAATAGATTTGGCGTTTTGAGGCATTTTGTGCACAGTGTCCCTCAGTTACCAATAACAAAAAGAAAACAAGAATCTTTATCATGATGAGAAAATTACTTTCTATTTTATCATGAATATTTTAGACGAGTGACAAGGCTTCCAAATAGACATCATTTACCCCATTTCATAACCACACAAGGGTAGTGGGAGCAAATTACAGCTTGGTCAATGAAGAATACCGAATGTAAACAGCCTAATACACCATTGAAGTTATAAATTGGCGGTTTGTCTCTTATGCTATATGACATGGCAACATCAAGAGATTTGAAAAATCTTATGAAATTCTTTATGGTACCAACAGTGTTGGACTGACAGTGCCTGAGTGGCTGGTTTGAAAGGGCCAGTGTGTGGGCAGTGTTTTGGTCCCGTCACGGCCAAAGGGATCAGAGAAACTGGACCTTCCAACCCAGCCCCTGTGGCAGTGCCAGGTTACTCGATAGGCCAGTCTAACACTGGATAACAATGTCCCAAGAAAGAGACTACTCCAAACAGCAAAGTGCAGAATATCAGATGAGTGATCAGCGCATTTGTTATTGCTGGTGTTCCTAAGACTGTAGGGGATTCCTGAAACTCTCTGGGGTTGTCAATTGCCTTTTGACCCGAGCATCAGGTAAGCTAACAGGTGACTCTTTGATATCTTTATCTTCAGGCAATGCGAGTGGGGTATTTTATATCTTTCATACATTATTTACAAATAACAAGTGCCTGGTGTGTAGTGGTAAGACTGTTAAGATCGAACCAGCGGGGCCATATCCGGTGTATATCTCTCTCTCTATCTATCTCTCTCTCTCTCTATCTCTCTCTCTTTCTCTCTCTCTCTCTCTCTCCTCATTTTCCCCTAGAGCAAGGTGTGGCAGCAATATCATTCTCATTTCTGCATCACAGCTCTCCTCACATAGGAAATTGGAAGGTTATCATCAGCAGTCTTTGTCACAGCATTGTCAAAGATATCACCTTGTTACAGGAATCTGGCACAATATTTACTTGGAAGCTAGAAGCACGCCATGGTTATCTTGCCTCCAGAGCCGGCAAAGTTTGCAGCTTTGCAAAAACAAGACTGAAACACATTTTTAAGAAAGTGTTAAAATGTAAGTTTTTTTTTTCCACATCAGCCCAGGCGTGCAACACCCATTTGGGCTCAAAGGGCTTCAGCCCCCCCCCCACCCAACCCCGTCGTGTGTGCCAGCCCGGGCTGAGACAGATTCCCGGGCACACACACAGACAGTTTTTGAGCTTATCGCAGCCGCACCCGAGTACTTCACAGGTCTTTAAAAGTACTTCACAGGTCTTTAAAAGACCATTCACGTGTTACCGAGGCTTTGTTGTTTTTTCACCCTTTCATCTCCACTCTGCCTATTGCTGGAAGATTTAGCACCCCCCCGAAATTTTTAGTAGCTCTCCCCCCCCCCCCGAAATTTGGCTCTAGTTGCGCCTCTGCATCAGCCCCACAGTGCATTCTCGAGCAAAATGTAGCTTTGGATATGTGGTGAAGGACTGAGGGGAACAAGAATTAAAGACACATCAAACAGCTGAGTTAAAGTCTTACAAGGGAACTTAGACCTGATGTATAAACGTGTTGTTATGTATGGCTCTCATAGAGAGCCGCTATCATTTATTTCAGTTTCCAAAAGTCATAACTGATTGCTATGACATAGTACCAGTTGATAACAAGACTTGTGGCTGACTGTTGCTACTCATAAAAGCCTTCCAGTCCAGGCTGACAGAGCTCTTTGAGAGCCAATAAGCGCAGCTGTGCTTGTGTGCTGTGAATGAAAGCAGTAAGCACAGCTGCTACAGAGGGAAAGAAGACTGGGGAAGTGATGGGGTATGAGGTTATCTCTGGACCTCATGGAGGGTAGGCTTTTGGTCTAGAACAAAGGTAACACTCAGACACAGTGTCTACAGTTTTGAGGGGTAGTGCTGAGCCCCGTAGCTCACACACCGTCTCCTTTTAATTTCTTTTACTCATCATGCCTGGGTAGTACCAAAATATGTTACTAGGGTAGGGGTCATTCCTGTACACACCTCCCCAAACAAATGGTACAGTCCTCAGCCCCTAGCCCTCAGACCTAATAAACATTACAGTGGGGGTTCTTCAAGGATAGCAAGTAAGGATTTTTTAATTTTTTTCCTTTGGGACAGGGATACATAACAGAGGCCATGGTATTTATGGCTCCCCCATTACTCCTCTGCCCCTGCATAGTAGTTGAAAGCAGGAACACATTGTTTTAGGGGCCATACATAACATAAAACGATAGAAGGTAAAAGGTGAATTAGGAGGATGTTTTTTAACTTGGGGTCTCAAGCGCATTCTCTTTTCTTTTTGGACCGCAGAGACTGTTTCCGCATTTAGTATCAAGAATATGACGATTATATGACTATTTATGAGACACTCTGCCTTGAAAAAGCCCTTGGCTTGTTTGCCAAATGGGCTGAAACATGTGTTGGCTGTCCTTGGATACTAGTATCACTGACATAAATAAATGCAGCTTATTTTTCTTTAAAAATACATCGGATTTTTGGGATTTTTTACCCCAGCAATCGTTATATGTGTAGACACTGGGCACAATACCTGTCTCAAGTCTAAACAATTGTTCTCAACCTGGTGCCTCCTGGCTGTAGCCACTTGATAAGTACGTGCCAAACATTGAATTGGGTCCTGTCTCAAGTGTGCTTGAACTGTGGCATCATCCTCCCTCCATCCCTGAAAGCTAATCACACCTACCCAAATAAACGGTACAGTCCTCAGCCCCTAGCCCTCAGACCTAATAAACATTACAGCGGGGGTTGTTCAAGGATAGCAGGTAAGGATTTAAAAAAAAAAAATTCCTTTGGGACAGGAATACATAACAGAGGACATGTTATAAATGGCTCCCCCATTACTCCTCTGCCCTTGCATAGTAATTGAAAGCAGGAACACATTATTTTAGGGACCAAACATAACATAAAATTACAGAAGGTAAAAAGTGAATTACGGGGATGCTTTTAACCTTGGGGTTCCAGAGTGACATCCTAGGCAACTCGAGCTTCGCTCTCATTGTCTATTTGACGTCAATCAGAGACCCTCTGTGAAAAAATCCCCGTAATTCAGAGTTACCCATCTATAATTCTATATTTGCAGTTTGCAAAGCCTAAGATTCACCAAAAACACCCCATTTGAAACTGAAAAACTTCTTTTTACAATAAACGCAGCCCTTTTACCAGTTGCAAAAGTGTATCCAAATGAAAATAGGAGGGGTTTTGAAAGAGGCATTCCCCCTACTGTTTGTAAGTGAGAAAGAGACACATCGATCTTTTGTGACTACAATTGTGGTCACAAAACTTTGATCTGTTACCATTGACAGTGCTTTAAATGGGCCGGTACTGTCCGGGACTGAGTACTGGCCCTTTTTTATTTTGAGAAGGAGAGTACCTGCACTTCTCAAGGGAAACACAATACTTTTAATTGGAGAGTACCGACATTTCTCAAAAACAAGCAGGTACTCTGGTACAGAGTACCTACACTTCTTTTTTCCATTTCAAGCACTGGTTACCAATCCTTGCACCTCTCTTCTAGGGCCCTCTGGTAAGGTGGTATAGTTTCAGTAGTGGAGATCTCTGTCCTTCTCCACAAGCTATGTGGTCAGTATTATTCAGTTAAATTGTTCTTTCCTTCTCTTTGCACATTCACTGCATCTGGGGACAGAGACATGGTTCTTTACTTGCGGTGTTCTATTGTCACAGTGCAAGGGTATTATTTTTCAGGAATTTCCTATTTAGAGGTGTACTGCTGTCTCCAGGTGTTTGAGCTAAGACCTTAGGTCCCGTTTACAGTGTTCTTATTTACTTCCGTGTGGCTTGGTGGTTGTCACTATCAGATGGCATGTGCCCCAGTTTACGGAGTGGGGCTAAATTCGTTTCCCTCAACAGAGAAAAAGGTAAGGGGCGTTCTGTTCTGCAGATGGTTGCTTGTGACAGAGAAAGCCACACCTTTTGTTGGTACACGAGAGATCTACCATGTCCTCTACGAAGAGAAACGTTGTTGTTTTATGCTCGGAGTATTAGTCTATAGTTGACCTACTCTAAGTTAGAGAGCTACAATGTCATTTAAAAAATATATATATATCTTTTTTGGATCTTTACTTGCCTAAATAATATGGCAATTTAAACATATACTGGCACTTGTTATCATCATACATGATATCACATTTTTCGTCATACATCCTTCATCTCATGCCCATGACATACTAACCTTTGAGTCCAGGGTTCTTTACAAACACTCCCTTATGTTGATTCACTGGATTACGTTCCTGCCCGTTCTCTCCTCAATGGGTTAGTTCTCCTCCACAAGGTCCCCATATGTTTTGAGGTTTCTGTGGGCATCCTCTCCCCTCATAAATAACACTTTCTGCTCTTACGCATTGGTTCATGCTTTCACGCCACCTCCTCCCTGCTGGGGCACTGAACAGTTCCTTGGTTCTTTTATGCCCCCCTTGGCTATTACAAGGTAATTATTGACGCAGATATTGCTACTTATGTCTTCACGGTTTTGGGGACTTTCTGTGTGAAAATGTTTTTGGCAAGTGACGCAGTAGGGAGTTTTGTGCTCAAACCTACCTGTCAAACAAAAATCACACACTCGGTGTACCACATATTTTTGTGCCTCTGCATATTTGGACTACAATAAAGCGAGAATCATTGGCCGAGGCCATGCCGCGCACCACGCCTCCAGAAATGTACGGGGAAGTTACAAATATCCTTGAAGCGTAAGTATTGATGATAGAGCGCCATGTTCTTGTGAAATTTGTAGGGGTGCATCATAATCACAGTTAGTACGCACCCGCATATATCCAGCTATATATCGATGAATGGCCAGTAAAATGTAGTTTTGAACCGCATTCATTAGAGTGAATAGAAGAGTAATTGTGCTATTATAATCATGCAATGTAATGCTTAATTGAAATGTGTTCAAAATGATGCATAAATGAATCAGCCCATGTGTAATCGAGATGCAGTAGTTTAAACGTGTACCATATTAAGTTGCACGTGTAGTTCCTTTTTGCATATGAAATGTAATGAATTAATGCTTATAGAAGTGATTAAGAATTGTGCGTTTAAATTGTGTAAAGGCCTGACGGCATATACGCCAAGGAAAGGCCTGGTTGTTCTTATGTTAGCTTATTTTACAGAGAGAAGGTTCTCTTGGAAAGGCTCTCTGGGCACAGATATTAAATTTAATTAACACAGTAGAGGGTTTCTGTTGAACGTATCTTCTGTTGCAGGTGCAAGGACACATGCCTCATTAGTAAAAGACTGGCTCTTTGTTTTGCGAGTTAGAGCGAGGGGAGACATGGACATGGGAGTGCAATGGAATTTAGGGATGATACTTTCAGCGGAGAAGGTGCCTGGGACTCAAGGTCATCACAACCGTCCAAGATGAAGTAACCGTTTGGATGGAAAAGTACAAGAAGGAAGACCTGGCCGAAGAGGCATGAATAAGGGCGTGCTCAATTGTATTTGGGTTTTGTATTAGGGTCAGTGCCCCGAGGGAGGAGGGCAGAGAAGAGGTAGGGGAGACCAGAGAGAAGGACAGAGAGAGATTTGGTAAAGGAGCATCTAAAATCAGAGCTTAGGTACTATGTGAGTGTACTTCTCAGGAAGTCTTCACAGCTGACACCTTTTACTTACTCTTGCCTGGGAATTCGTTAAGTAGGTATGCCACCGTAATGATAGAGTAGGGACAGATAATAGTTTTCCTTATTTAGGTAATGAAGAATAATATAGAGATTGGAGCAGTTATTGCTTGTTTAATACTTTTGGAGCTAACGATTCTTCTCATCCTGAGTCGGGTGAGACTCCTGCGTAGAATGCTATTTGTATTAGTGCCCATCTATTTCTTTAACCTCGTGTTGAGGTGCTTGCATGTGCAGTTATTCTTGGCTGTAACAAACCCACAAAATTGAGTACGGAGTCAGTGGTCTTTTAAGGTAAACTGGATTCTAAATTGTCGTATGTCTGAAAAGGATTTTCTTCCCTTCACATTATTCAGCAGGTAAAAAGATCCTGGCGACCTGAAGATTCTTAAAAGAGATAAGATAAGAATCAGCGTTATCAGTTGGTAGCAGAGGATGGTTTCCTCTGATAGTAAGGGGAGATCTAGATTAGAATAAGAGATCATTTGCCCCATAGAGCCCGAGTGATGAGGATCCACTGGATTGGAGGACGACGGCGGTCGCTGAAAACTGACGGAGAGTGACGGTGCGGCGGAAGTAGCAGTTTGCGGTAGAGTGAGTATGAACAGGGTGATGCTTGCTAGATTGCGGTGTTTAATTGTTGTGTGATGTTTTGCGGAGTTGGAATCAGTGTCGTGTGATTGAGGATCGGACCGTGAGCGCGCGCGGGGCCGAGAGATATTGTGGTGTAGAAGACACCCAGAGCTGAGATTGTTGACCAGAGGTTGTGGGAGTCATGAGACTTCATTGATTAACCCACTGACGATAGGGAGCATATGTGTGAGTGTGTGAATAACCGACGCTGGTCGTAGGTTGTTGGGTGCAGAACATTGAGCGTTTGGATCCTATTGATTGTGTCAGAGGTGATTGTCCGGTCGTTCGCGGACAGACGGTCGCCAGATTGAGGTCAACAATTTCGAGAGGCTGTTCGGTCATTCTGGGCCGATAGTCAGAGAGGTGATTGTATAGACAGTTACTTCAGAGTGTGATTGGGACACATGCGAGCGAGAACGAGTGAAGTAGGAAGATGGGGAACTGCTGCGAGCGGAGGAAGAGTGACGTCAGTCGGTGCCGCGCTGTGATAGGCCGGTTGGCGTGAGCCGCGCGGGCATTGGTGGATTGAAATCAGGAAGTAAAACGAAATCTTGTGCGCAAACAGAAATCTGCTTTACCATGAAATGTTTTAAAGTTTTACGAGAACTGTGCAGAGGTGACAGACATGTGGTTATTCGGGGTGGAGAGGAAGCCCCTCCCGAGGATACGCTGGCACATTATATGGCTACGAATGTAGGATTGCATACTATAATTTGGCTTGAGAACTGGCATAAAATGACAGAAGGGGAAGGAGAATTGACTTTCCCACGCTATGGCACTTTCAGGTTAGAGGTGTTGTACAAGCTAAAGTCTATAATGGCTTCTTTAAGACCACTGCCTAGACCGACACAGTTTGAGGTGATACATGCATGGATTAGGGCAGCGTATGACAGGAAAAGAGATAAGAGCCAGGAAAGGGTGAAGAAATCGATCAGGGCCTTCCAAGATGCGAGATGGGATGCAGTAGAGAAAAAGTGGAGGGTGGAAACGATCGAAGGAGACAGGTTGTACCCACTGTTAATAAAAGGTGGGAAGATAACAAGGATTGAAGAGGACGACAGTGATAAAGATGACAGCCTGTTAGATAGGTTGCTAGCAGAGAGACCACCCCCATTCAATCCAGATTTAGAAGAGGGAAAATCAACATCAGCGGTAGAAACAGGTGAGATACAGAACCAGACTAACATGAGGGTAGTGGGAAGAATTTCCACAGGAACCGAGGGAGCAGAAATACAGCCTTCCATTGGGAATACCCGATTACCAGACTCCCTGACAGTACCAGTTACCATTGGTCCTATAGTACCGGTATATGACCCGGACCGAGTAAGAGAGGGAAGTTCAGTACAGACGAGAGGAGAGGAAGGAAACAGCGCTAGTGGGAATGGGTTCGGAGTACAGGTGATTCACTTCCCAAAGCCATTAGACACAAGTACGCCATTACCAGCTACTGCGGACTCCTCTTTTAGACAGGAGGATGAAAGACCAGTCAGACCAAGATCTTTACACGAATCTAGGTCAGCTTTGAGGATGTGGACACCAACAGTAAGAAACCAAAGTGATAGAATGCCAGGTGATAGGGAACGAGAATTTCCCGAAACCAGAGCAAGTTTTAGGAATACGATAGAAGAGAGTAAGTCACAAGAACAAAGTGGTAACTATGACGAGCAGAATGGCGCAGCTTGTCGAGAAATACTAAGGAGTGCAGTCCAGGCAAGGTTGCTGGACGTAGTAAGATTAAAAGCAGAGGTAGATGAAATGATTAGCGGAAGTCTGCCTTTGGAAAGAATAGAAATTTATGGGTCAGATGAGCTGCTTTTTATAGCAAAAGATGTAACTCGGAAAGCAAGGATAGCACATGAGAAATTGACAGCATTAGCCAGGAGATATGAGGTAGATTTGAACAAAACAAAAACGTTGCAAGGACCGCATAGGTTGCAATATAGTGATCAGGAATTAGAGGAGAAAAGAATCACAGGATTAAGGACGCATACCAAAGATCTGATTGTAGGGATGCGTATATGGAACTTGTTGGACAAATGGGAGGAGAGGTGGTCAAAGAAGAAAATAGCAAAGAAAATTGAGGGAGAAACGCCGCCTCCGGGGGGGGGGCCGACGGGCGTTGGAAACTTTCCTTTACGGGACGTACAGAACGGAGGGTATGTATATGTGCCGTGGAGTAGAGGTGACTTGGCTGCATTTACAAATGACTTTCCTCGGCTGAGGGAGAAACCCGTTGAGTGGTACAAACAGGTTGAGCGGTTTGTTAAAATTTCGAAGGTACTGTGGACTGATTTGAACACCTTGTTTGACATAGTGGTGCTGGGAGATTTGTGGACAGCTTGTAAAATCGCCGTTGAGTGGCCGACTTTTGAACCTGAAAGGGATGCTGTCACGAATGGTCCGTCACCCCTGGTTATGAAAAAATTTGAGCAAGTGATCACATGGTTGAAACTGAAGATTTCGCCTCAAGATATAGATTGGGTTAAGATAGACCGAACTGTGCAGGAACCCAAAGAGACGGTGCATGAATATTATGAAAGACTCTTGCAAGCTTTTAAACAGTATAGCGGATTAGATGCATTAGACCCCAAGCGCATGGGACAGTTTGTTTCAAAGTTTGTGCTAGGCCTGAGACCAGAAGTGAGCCTCATGATACAGCACCATTTGATCTGTTGGCAGAACAAGCCGGTAGATGAAATCTTGCGGTATGCGAGGTATTGTAGCGATGAGGTGGACTCGAAGCATCGGAAGCTAAAAGACAACTTGATGCTCGTTCAGATGCAGACAGCTCAGGTCCAGCCTAGTGGAGGGACCTTAGGAAGAAGACAAGGAAATTACCAAGGAAACCAGAATGGCCAAGGTCAGGGAAAAGGGAAACCTATCGATCCCAAGACAGGGATGGATGTGGCGACATTGAAGAAGACCACTGCGTGTCTTCTTTGTCACCAGATCGGACACTGGAAGCGCGAGTGTCCCTTTAACCCAGTCAACCAGGTGCAGCAGGAGGTAGGAGTGGTTCAGGCACCTGCGTCGGAGGTAGCCAATACTGTGATGAGGCCCAGATCAATGAAAGGGGAACGTATAACCAACAAGTACAGGTCCCCCAGCCACCGAGAATTCCGCAAGGAGTGCAGACTTACCAGCAGATGCCCCTTTTTGAAGGGTATGATGAGTACAGCCCAGACCCGTTATCCTGACGGTGCCTGAGGGGGGAGGAGGACTGCACCCTTGGAGCAGTCTTGGAGGTAGACCAGAGTGGACCTTTTGTGGAGGCAGACATTGATGGTCGTCCTACCACACTCTTGGTTGATACTGGTGCTACCCGGTCTACTGTAAGATCAGCAGTGGTCCCCAACCTACCCCTCTCGGGACAATCGATCCAAGTTGTTGGAGTAGCGAACAAAAGAATAAACAGCCCACTGACTGAACCGATTCCAGTAAGAATAGGTTCCTTCCAAACCAGACATCAGTTTGTGGTGTGCGATACGAGTCCAGTCTGTCTTTTGGGAAGAGATCTGTTGTGTAAGTTGAACTGCACAATTTATTGCACACCCAAGGGAGTAGAGGTCCAGACGAGGAATGATGATGCTACCTTTAAAGTTGTTAATCAGCATCTGTGTATAGACTTATATCCAATGGTGACAGTGGAAGAACTTCCACAGGATTTGAGAGACACCGTGTCATCAGAGGTGTGGGACTTTACAGGAGAAGAGATAGGGATGATTAAGTGAGTGGAACCGGTGCAGATTCAGGTTAAGCAGAACGTCGAGTTCCCTAGGACACCACAGTACAATTTGTCCTCTGAAACGATCGCAGGAATTAAGCCTATAATCGAGTCTATGATCAAGCAAGGCATTCTAAAAGAGATAAGGGGTAGCCCATGTTATTCACCTATCATGGGACTACAGAAACCGAGCGGGAAGTTCAGGATCGTGCAAGACCTGCGAAAGGTCAACACGATAGTTGTTCCTTGTTGTCCAGTGGTACCGAATCCCTCAGTGATACTGTTTCAGATCCCTTGCGAAGCTGAGTGGTTTACTGTCATCGATTTATGTCAAGCATTCTTCTCGATACCGCTCCATGAGGAAAGCCAATTTCTTTTTGCTTTCCGGCTGGAAAATCGTGTGTTAACATGGTGTCGTATCCCTCAAGGGTATACAGAGAGTCCATCGATCTTTAATCAGATCTTGAAGAAGAATCTTGAGAGTCTCGTATTGCCACAGAGCTCAGTCCTTGTGCAGTACATAGATGACCTACTTGTGGCATCAGAAACAGAAGATGCTTGCAGGATAGACACGATAGCCCTATTGAACCATCTGGGAGAGAATGGACATAAGGTGTCCCCAAACAAGTTGCAGTACTGTCTGAATGAAGTACAGTATTTGGGTCACAGGTTGGAAAAAGGCAAGAGGAAGGTGTTACCAGACCGAATTGAGGCAATAATGAACATGACAGCGCCCACCACTCAGAGGGAAGTCAGGATGTTTTTGGGAATGGTCGGCTATTGCCGTCAGTGGATTCCCAGCTTTTCCTTGAGAGCAAAGCCTTTGCAGAGACTCACGCACAAGGATGTGAGTGATCCGGTACCATGGGACGAGGAGTGCTTGAGGTCATTCCTACGACTGAGGGAAGGGCTGTGTACAGCACCAGCTTTAGGAATGCCTGATTATAATAAGGCTTTCTCACTGTTCTGTTGCGAGAGAGAAGGTTGTGCATTAGCAGTTTTAGCTCAGAACCATGGAGGTGTCCGTAGACCAGTTGCCTATTTTTCAGCTACTTTAGACCCAGTAGCTTCTGCGTTGCCCGGATGTCTCAGATCCGTTGCTGCAACAGGTGTCAGCATTGAAAGATGTGAAAGCATTGTTATGGGTCATCCTTTAACTGTTTATGTACCACACTCTGTAGAATTGTTGATGACCAGGACAAAGACCCAGCACCTAACGAATAACAGGTTAACGAGGTATGAGCAAGTCATACTTGCTGCAGAGAATGTGACTCTGAAAAGGTGCTCTGTCTTAAATCCTGCGACATTAATGCCTATACCGAATACTGATGATGAAGATTGTGAGGACCATGATTGTCTTGATGTGACTGAACTATGCACCAAACCGAGACCTGACATTGTCGATGAACCACTGATTGATCCAGATGAAATTTTCTTTGTCGATGGTTCATGCCTAAGAGACAGTGTTGGCCAACTAAGAGCAGCGTTTGCTGTATTTACCATTTCAGGAGTGGTCGAGGCTGCTTGCCTAGAAGGAGTACACTCCGTGCAGGTAGCTGAGATCATTGCCTTGACTCGTGCCTGTTTGGCCGCTGATCAAATTCGGATCACGATCTACACGGACAGCCAGTATGGGTTCGGTGTGGTGCATGACTTCGGACAGCTGTGGTCCCAAAGGGGATTTTTGACATCATCCGGTTCTCCAATTAGGAATGGAGAACACGTGAGACAACTGTTAGATGCATTACAATGTCCGAAGGAAATTGCGGTTGTTAAGTGCACTGCACGCGGAAAGGGGGATGATTTTGTCTCCCTGGGGAACAATTATGCGGACGAAGTCGCCCGCTTCTGTGCAGAGCAAGGATGTATATTCACAGAGGGTTACACAGGAGAGAGCCAAGAAAGAACCGAGCTCAACATGATGTTGGCCATGGCAGACACTTGGGAGGAACTCAAGCGACTGCAGGATGAAGTGACCGATCAAGAACGGAATGGATGGGTCAAAGCAGGATGTGAAAGAGGGGATGTGGATGTATGGGTTTCCAGTGATGGGAGAGCTGTGTTACCAGAAAGTATGCTGAGCCCCATGGCGAGATTGATACATGGACCTGTACATCTTGGAAGAGATGCCATGATGCGTGTGTTTAGACAGACGTGGTACAGTCCACGATTTCGTGCGGTTGCTGAAGCAGTTTGTCAGAGGTGTGTAACGTGTCAACAGATGAATGCTGGAAAGAAGACTGTTGAGTCACATTGGGAGGTCAGGTGGGCCCTTCAATAGGATACAGTTAGACTTTGTAGCAATGCCCAAGTGTAATGGGTTGAGGTACATTCTAGTAGTGGTGTGTGTATTCTCACGGTGGGTGGAGGCTTACCCAACCCGCAGGTGTGACACCCTCACCTTGGCTAAGTTATTACTGAGGGAGCTCATCCCGAGATTCGGGATTCCGACCTCTTTGGAATCGGATAGGGGAAGACACTTCCACAGTGAAATCATGAAGTTGCTTTGTGCTGCATTGAATGTTAATCAGAGACTCCATTGCAGTTACCGACCAGAGGCTTCTGGAATGATGGAACAGGTCAATGGAACCTTGAAAGCTCGGATGGCAAAAATGTGTTCATCAACGTCCCTGAAATGGCCTGATGCTTTGCCGCTCGTACTAATGAGCCTGCGAAGTGTTCCAGATAGGAGGACCGGGTTGTCCCCTCATGAGATCCTAATGGGAAGGGCAATGAGGTTGCCAGCAGTACCAGCTACAGCTTTGATAAAGATCACTGATGACTTGATTCTCGATTATTGTAAAGGACTATCTGATGTGGTCCGTTCTGTGTCTCAGCAGGTGCAAGCTGCAGCTGTTCCGGCCTCGAGTGATCTGTGCCACGACCTGTGTCCAGGTGACGGGTGCTTGTCCGAAAGCACGTGAGGAAGAGCTGTTTGGATGTTCGGTGGCGAGGCCCGTATCAGGTGATACTGGTAACGAATACCGCAGTAAAGTGTGGAGGATTGCCGAACTGGGTACATGCCTCCCTACCCGCAGAGTTTCAGCACCCTTGGAAGAAACAGCTCCTCTCGAAAATGAAAATCCAGCTGATGTGGCAGGGCCACATGAGAGGACAAGTCAAGCTGTAAGGGTCGCTGACACAGCTGGTGGTGCACCAGAACAAGCTGAAGGGGGTTTCGACAACCAGAACCTCGACTCTGACTCGAATGACAGAGGTGATACAGTGGGTGGAGTAGAGTCAAGTTCAGCCGAAGAAGGAAGTGGTGCACTGGGTATAGCAGGGGAAGGCGGAAGAACGACCAGAATCAGGGAAGGCTGGCCTGAAAGACAGAGGCGACTGAATCTGAGGTTGGCACCCGAAAGAGATCTTGCTCCAGTGTCTGAAGCGTCCGAAACAGAAGCAAGTGACGAAGAGCAGACTCAAGAGGGTCGGAGGAGGTCGAAAAGAACTAGGATACCTTGTCAGAGATACTCTACCCCTGAGTGGACTTACACAGTGACTGATGCAGGGGGTAGTGAGTTCGGGGAGACTAAGATCTGTGCAGGTGGTCAGCAAGAGCCCGAATGTGGTGGTGAAGGTGGTGCTGTTGTTGTCAGGGCTCGAAGTCGAAGGAATACTGACCCTCACCGTTTCGAATCCCCCGCTTCTGAGTAAGGTCCGAGAATTGGTTTTGCATCGACTCGATTTTCCGTCTTTTGGATTTGAGTCACATTCACAGGAAATGATAATCCTGCATCTTGAACTTTTGTATCATGTTTTGGAAGCGCTTACTAATGATCTTATCGTGGATGAAATATAATCTGTTGTAAATAAAAAGCTTAAAGAAGAAGAAAACCTAGGTCCGAGTGGAAGAAGAATAAACTTAGGGACTTTCCACAGAAGAGGAACGGAAACCTAGGGAAGTCTTTTTCTGGACTATGTAAATAAGAGACTGTTGTCGAAAGGGGATTTCCAGAGGTTTCAAGTGCTGCTCGAACTGGTTAAGAAAGTCACGAGTGGAGGAAACAAAGACTTTTGAGTGTTCATTGCTGAAACCGAGAACTTTTCAGAACTTTCGAAACCATGGAGGTTGGAGATCCAAATCATAGATCTAAAAAGATTGTAGGCATATTCATAGGGGTTGTGATAGTTTCTATAATCATAGTAATTGTAGTTTCATATACATTTCCACACGAGCTAGCAGTGCAGGGGGTGCCAGGAACTCCTACACCTACTACACCTAGCCAACAAGAGGTAAACATAGGCGCTGACAGAGCTTTGCTAATAGAAGAGAGTCGTAGATTACATGTAGATTTGTCTAGAAGTGATTTTAAGCTTAATGCGTATGCCAAGCTGCTATAGGAGTATGTGGATGCGATGGATGCAAAGGATTGTTATGTGTGTATGCAGTTGCCTGCTTCAGTGGATGAGGGTATTAGGTATCACCATCTTCCACTGACGTATGGAATTTCATGTAGTTTGTTGCTTAGTATATTTTATGAAAGAGATCAGTTTGAGTATTTCTTTTCCAATTACGATGCAGTGCTTCCTGAAGTTCCCGCTTATAAACATTTGAATAAGTATGATTATTATAAGTCGGAAGATAGACTTAGGAAGTTCTTCATACCGTCTTTGGAATTGGACACAGCTTATGCTCATCGACATAATTTGACGTGCTCACTATCCGGTGTAGAGAAAAAGTTTGTAGATCAGGTAGAAGACAGGTATAGAAAACTGACACAGACACGGGATACAGGGCATAATAGAGTAGATTGGACCGAGGAGGAAAGATTGCACCGAACAAAGGGAAGTTATGGTCCTATAGCTTTGGACAAGGAGCAGAGAGGGAAACTGTGTGTGAGACGTTATCAGACATATTATGAAAAGGTTCCAGTGGGACAGAGTACGTGTGACCATGTTTTCACCATGGCAGATGCAGCGAAAGATTTCCTCCAAGGCCCTGTACAAGTGATACCTACGGTGTATTTCGTGTGTGGAAGGAATGCCTATGTGAGATTGCCTGCGAATTGGTATGGTACATGTTACTTGGGAATAATTTTTCCAAAGATTTACCATACAGAGGATTTAGAACTTTTGGAAGGTGGAAAGCACTCAAGAGTGAGAAGAGGTGCGAGTGCAGGGGTCGTAGTGGGAGATATCTTTGGAGCAATGATCCCAAGTTTGGGAGTGGTCTTGAATGATGTAAAGATCCGGAGATTGGCGACTGTGATAGATGAACTATCAATGAATACAGCAAAGTCGTTGGTGCTTGTGGAGGGAGAGATGTTGTCGATAAGGACAATGGTTTTACAGAATCGCCTTGCTTTGGATGTCTTATTGGCAAAAGAGGGCGGAGTCTGTAAATTATTGAAGGTTCAAGAGTGCTGTACTTATATACCAGACCACAGTAAGGATCTGGAGAAATATATAAGTAACATCACTACTATCCACACGAAGATATTGGATTTGACTGAAGAGGGAGCCTGGGAAAAAGTTGGAAAAGGGTTTGGTCAAGTAGGGAGTTGGTTTGCGAATTTGGGGAAGGGATTCCTTGGCTATGTTTTGAGACCTCTCCTTATTGTGGTGGTTTGTGTGGTTTGCCTGTGGGGTTTGATCAAAGCCTACAAATGGTATCGAGCAGGCAGAGTTGAGAGAGCTCTGCGAGAAAATGAGACAAGAATGGCCAGACTGCAGGACAGTCAATATCAGAGACTCAAGAGATTGGAGAATCACAGATCAGGAAGGATGGCAACAAGTTCTGTTTAGGTCGGTTCTTTCTCCAAGGGAATAGAATAAAATGTGATGACAGATGTCATCAAAGGGGGGAACTGATAGAGCGCCATGTTCTTGTGAAATTTGTAGGGGTGCATCATAATCACAGTTAGTACGCACCCGCATATATCCAGCTATATATCGATGAATGGCCAGTAAAATGTCGTTTTGAACCGCATTCATTAGAGTGAATAGAAGAGTAATTGTGCTATTATAATCATGCAATGTAATGCTTAATTGAAATGTGTTCAAAATGATGCATAAATGAATCAGCCCATGTGTAATCGAGATGCAGTAGTTTAAACGTGTACCATATTAAGTTGCACGTGTAGTTCCTTTTTGCATATGAAATGTAATGAATTAATGCTTATAGAAGTTGATGGAGAGGTGTGGTGCAGCGGCCAGGGCAGCTGACTTCGGAGCACAGGGGTCACGGTTCGATCCCTGGCTCCGGCGGCAGCTCAGCTCAGCATCCTGTGACTCTGGGCAATAGCTCACTTAATTTCCACAACGGCCCCCAGCGCCTTGAGACCCGTAAGGGTGAGTAGTTCGCGCTTTACAAATACGGATTTAGATTTTAGATTTAGAAGTGATTAAGAATTGTGCGTTTAAATTGTGTAAAGGCCTGACTGCATATACGCCAAGGAAAGGCCTGGTTGTTCTTATGTTAGCTTATTTTACAGAGAGAAGGTTCTCTTGGAAAGGCTCTCTGGGCACAGATATTAAATTTAATTAACACAGTAGAGGGTTTCTGTTGAACGTATCTTCTGTTGCAGGTGCAAGGACACATGCCTCGTTAGTAAAAGACTGGCTCTTTGTTTCGCGAGTTAGAGCGAGGGGAGACATGGACATGGGAGTGCAATGGAATTTAGGGATGATACTTTCAGCGGAGAAGGTGCCTGGGACTCAAGGTCATCACAACCGTCCAAGATGAAGTAACCGTTTGGATGGAAAAGTACAAGAAGGAAGACCTGGCCGAAGAGGCGTGAATAAGGGCGTGCTCAATTGTATTTGGGTTTTGTATAGGGTCAGTGCCCCGAGGGAGGAGGGCAGAGAAGAGGTAGGGGAGACCAGAGAGAAGGACAGAGAGAGATTTGGTAAAGGAGCATCTAAAATCAGAGCTTAGGTACTATGTGAGTGTACTTCTCAGGAAGTCTTCACAGCTGACACCTTTTACTTACTCTTGCCTGGGAATTCGTTAAGTAGGTATGCCACCGTAATGATAGAGTAGGGACAGATAATAGTTTTCCTTATTTAGGTAATGAAGAATAATATAGAGATTGGAGCAGTTATTGTTTGTTTAATACTTTTGGAGCTAACGATTCTTCTCATCCTGAGTCGGGTGAGACTCCTGCGTAGAATGCTATTTGTATTAGTGCCCATCTATTTCTTTAACCTCGTGTTGAGGTGCTTGCATGTGCAGTTATTCTTGGCTGTAATAAACCCACAAAATTGAGTACGGAGTCAGTGGTCTTTTAGTCGTATGTCTGAAAAGGATTTTCTTCCCTTCACACTATTCAGCAGGTAAAAAGATCCTGGCGACCTGAAGATTCTTAAAAGAGATAAGATAAGAATCAGCGTTATCATTGACATTATTCACAGTGCTTGGTGATTGTTATACAAGCTTTGCATTCTTAAACCGTCTTACTGATTTCTAAAAAGCATGCTACCCAGGATTTTGTTGTTTTTGCTGTTTTGCAGTTTTTGTCCATGTTCGGGGACCCCCTGCAAGAGCACCCCTGGAATGGTAGCCAGACTTCAAGGAGATATAATGATAGGGGGGCTTTTTCCCATTTCACACCGGAGCCGCACCGAATATAAACAATAGCCGGCCGAGAGATTCTAACTGCACTGGGTAAGTTTAAAGTCAATTTCGTCTGCCAAAAAGACATTTATTTTTTTTGCAGTTTTATATAGCGCGAAGTCGACCCGAAGGTATTGGAGCGCTTTACATGAGCACCAGTTACGTTACACAAGCATAACATTATTTATTCTACAATCCACCAGTGAATCCAATTATGCCCTGTTGCAGAGAAAATTGACCATACATAGTTCAGAACGCGACAATATTACTGTTTTACTGGGCCAGGCTGCAAGGCATAGTAGCAATATTTAAGCAAACTGCTACAGCGACAATATTGCACAATGTACAGGGCGCGTAGCGTTGCAGTGTCTGTGTGTGAGAGCATTTTATTTATTTTATATAGAGCGAACTTGGCTCACGTGCCTTAGAGCGCTTTACATGAGAGCGAGCAGTTACGCATTTGTGGTCTTTATTTATTCACGGGAAGGTTACGTGAAGTGTCTAGAATCGCAGGATGTCCAATAGGCGCCGGGATTCGAGCCTGGCTTCCCAGTTCCCTAGTCGGCAGCTCTGGCAGTCTGGCTGATAATTAAGTTTAAGTCGCATGACTCGCTTGCATTTGTGTTGCATTCAATCTTTCAAGTTTTTGGGCTAAAAAAGATAGCCTTTCACCGATAACAAACTCACCTGCAATCAGTTTGACGTCAATGCTCTACATGCGTACATCCTACGTCAGTGCTATGGAGTTTGGGGGGGGGAGGAAGGGGCACAAGACAGGAGACAGTGACATTAATTAATGGATTGACATTCGAGCTTGATAGAATGTACTCACATTTCCTGCTGAAAGGTGACGCTGGAACAGTGACTCCAGTCCAATTAGCGAGTTGACTGCTGCGATTGAAAAATAGTTATATATTGGAGAGTCTGGCAGGACAATTCTTTCAAAAAGACTGTTTGAGAAAATGTAGATATGCAGAGATGCAGGGCATTTTGCGACGAAATAGCCCCTGGAATGTGTATAACTATCCTCACTGCCATTAATAACAAGTATTAGCAAATCCAATAGTTGTGATAATGCATGCAAATACCGGGATGTACAATGCATTCCCATAAACAAAATCTATTAGTATTGCAATGTTTTGTAATGGTGCCGGTAATGTGTAATTGACAGTGATGATTTTGGCTAATGGTGGTTATAATGGTGGTAATGGGATGTCACTGGTGCTGGCGCTAGTGCTCTTAGTGTTAGCGGAGGTATTTGTGGTGTGGTATTAGTGGTGGTAGTATTGTGATGGTGGCATTGGTAGTCGCATTTGTGGCAGTGGTATTGGTACTAATGGTATTGGTGGTCATTTCGGTGGTTGTTGTGGTGATTGTGATATTGGGGTGGTATTGGTAGTTGGGTTATTGGTGGTGCGAGTGGTATCGATGGTGATGGTAATGGTGGTGGTAGTATTGGTGGTGTTATTGCTTGCAGTGATGGACTCAGCATATTGAACATCATGGACCATTAACTCTCTAATGACATGAGTCCCATGCTACCCATGCTGTGTAGGAAGGCTCCCTTTTACATGCATTGTTCTACTTTTTGTTTGGCAGAAGCAAGTCCGTTGTGATTGTCTTGATTACAATGCAAGCTAAATCTGGGTCCTTCCAGGAGCCCTGGAGTCAAGGTCGGACTGGTACAAAAAAATAGGCCCGGGTACCAAAACGAAAGTGGCCCCCAATTAGTGAATTAGAAAGCATTAAAAATTGTCCCATGTTTGCAATTTGGGGCAGTTTTGAACTTGTAAAGACACACTGTATAAATGTTTTGCCAGCTATGGAAGACTGCATGGATTTGAGCTTGCTGCAGGCAATGTTGTTTTTATTTTCAGGGAAATGAATTGTAGAAACCGCTCCATAAAACAGGCCCACAACTGGCCAAAAATATGTCCCCCACACTGACCTTTCGGAGCTGCTCGTCATGCACTGCCTAACTGCCCTATAGAATAATCCGAACCGGCCCAGAGTAAGTCACAAAATTCTCTCTTGTTTAAGCTTGCATCTGTCATCTGTTTATATGGGTTTGCTTTTTACACATGCATGATTGACAGTCAAATCTGAAGCAAGATGGATATTGTGAGTGTGGATTTTGTTCTCAGCCTCTACACCATAGCTACTTTTATGCAGAGCAGTCTTGAAAAAGATAGTTTGTTAGGTCAGAGAGGAGGGGTATCTTGCAGGTCATGAATTCTGCCTTTTCTCCCTAGATTAGCAGCGATGTCATCCTGGAGGCCTAAATTTGGATAGGGAACTGGATGTTTTTTGTGACTAAATATTGAAAGCAGATCCTAGATTTCATCCAGGCAGACGACAAGAATCACTGAACTCCATGGTTAGATAGGGTTTTGCCTTTTAACAATGAACACATCCTATAGCTTTTTGTGAGAATGAATGAATGAGTAGAATTTGTAAAGCGCACAGCTACTCCAACAGGAGTGTCCTGCCGCTGAAGGTTCACGGATGACTGCGCCGAAGACGACTTAACTCTTAAAAAGCCATGTTTTCAGCTGTTTCTTAAAGGCAGTCTGATCAATGGATGCTCTCAGAGCCGCCGGAAGTTTGTTCCATGCTTGAGCACCCAGGAGGCTAAAAGATTTACCGCCCCTGCATGCCAAGCGTACCTTAGGGACGCAGGCAAAGTCAGCAGTTGATGATCTGAGTGTTCTAGTAGGTGCATAGTAACAAGCACGCCTTCTGAGGTATCCGGCACCCTTACCATCGAGGGCTTTAAAGAAAATTACCATGGCCTTAAATTTTATCTGCTCCCACACTGGAAGCCAGTGTAAGGCCTTGAGGTGAGGGGCCATATGAGACCTAGGTTTCAATTTAAGAATCGCCCTAGCCACTGAGTTTTGCACCACCTGGAGGAGAAAACTTCATAAGCTCTTTAAGTACCTTTATTGATGAATTCTTTTTCTGTCTTGTTAGCTTGAATGAGAGCTAGTCTCAGACAGGAGACAAATTCTAATGCCTTTCTCATGATTTGTTATTAATATTTTATAGGGATCTTCAATGATAAATAATATAGATATCCTTTTAATATTTTTTTCTTGAACGCGTCACATAGGGACACAATCACCTTCCAGTCAGTGATGTATATAAGTGAAGGGTCAGCAAGTGAGAATTACAGCTTGTCGCTCTGATTGTCCACTGCCCTATGTCAATGTATAACCCAAAGATGGTTGGTCAATGGACAAGAAATGCACTCATTTAAAACCATAAATCAATGGACACAGTTGCATGTTGTTTGATCTACCATTAATGTGTATGTTTAAGCACTGAAGATAAACATCCTACTAGTTGTTTCATGCAAGTGGTGGACACTCACTTTGACACTTTGGAGTAAAAAAACAGGACCAGGAAGGGAATGCTTATTATAATGTATCGAGAATTGACAAGTCTTGCTGAGAAACAAGATCCAGAACGATTGTCTTGTTATGTACATGGAGTGCAACTGTTGCAGAAGATCAGGACCTCATTTACATGTCCATGGAAAGGATAAACAAAAAACAAGTGATGCTAAAATTTGCATCTCATGCTGTTTCTGTTGAATATTATTAGCTGTCTTAACAATTTTTGGAATATCCGTTTCCCAGACATGCAAAGATTAGTTGTTTATAAGTGCATTCACCATCAAAATATTGTAAACTTTACACAATTATGGAATTTTAACTTTATTGCATGAACCGCTTATAGCCCTTACACTTCAATTTAGAACCATTCTGTTGAGTGCCTCTCTCTGTTTGGCTTCGAGGCATATTTCACAAGCTAACCACTTGTCAGTAAAATTCCCTGGGTGTTTTTCTGTCTGACAGGTATTTTCTAAATGTGGTGAATCATCCCTTTTTGATTCAGTATGTCACCAACAACTGGTTAAGGGAATGAAAATCTTCTCATAGCTTATTTTCTCAGCTAAAGACATTCACCAAATGACTGCCACTCATTGTATGGGCAAGTAACTGATTAAAGTGGCTATCTTAGACCCTTCATTCAAAGGTGATCTCAAAGTTCACAAACTTTTCCAAGTATCTTCACCCTCAAAATACATGAACACAAGCTGTTTTGTCACAATAGTAAATCCGTATTTGTAAAGCGCGAACTACTCACCCTTACGGGTCTCAAGGCGCTGGGGGCCGTTGTGGAAATTAAGTGAGCTATTGCCCAGAGTCACATGGTGCTGAGCTGCCGCCGGAGCCGGGGACCGAACCGGGAGCCCTGTGCTCCGAAGTCAGCTGCCCTGGCCGCTGCACCACACCTCTCCCAGGTAGTAGGTACACCGGTAGAGGTGGAACGACTTTTTTTAGATGTAGTGGTCTTTGAAACACACACTCCCTCTCCAAGTCTCGCTCCCTCTTTTGCCTTTCCCTTTCCCTCTCTCCTTGCTCCTTTTTTATTTGTTAATGGGCTCTCACTTTCCTCCCTATCACTCATACCAGGAAGAGTGCAAAGTACTTTCTCAGGATAAACAAAGAAAATTTACACTTCAAAAGCCATATGCAGGGGAGGAGCCTGACCATAATCGAAGTTGGCCAACATTCATTAGAACGCCTGCTAGGACCGCTACTTACTGAGACTTCTGGATGGAACCTTTGGAGCAAAACACATCTCAGACCTAAGATGTGGAGGGGACATGAACACCCACAAGAAAACAGCATTGGTTCAGCAAGGGACACCGCAGAAGGCACAAACTCAAAGAAAACTAGAATTCTTCAACCCATGTGGTCCATGAGCATAGCGCTCAGATCTAGAGATGTGACAAGCAAGAAGTTGAGCCAGTGTAAGCTGGGGGCACAGGAGAAGGCTGGTGGTGGTAGCCAACATGGTCCAGAAGAATAAAGTGAGGGGACTGATTAGATGGCCTGCACAATCAGTGCTTCCGGCCCAGAGATGTTACAAAGAAGCAGGGTCGGCAACAGTAGAGGAGCTTGGAGATGGCCACCTAGGTCATCCTAATTGCCTGGCATAGAGCACTAAGGGTGGCAGTAGTAGGTCGGTTCAGTGCCTACAGGCAGAAAAGGAACTGTGAATGCATCCATTACCTATGAATATCCAGTGCAATAGGCTTGAGTAAAAACAAACCAGAGAGAGAACATCACATCTGACAGCCACTTAAAAAGATGTTTGCCGCTTTTAAGGTAGAGGCTTGGCAATCGTTAAAAATATTTATAACCAGATTGTTGATTGTTGATAATGAACACTTAAGGTCCTCAAAGGTTGATCCTCAAAAAAATGCAAGGGCTCCCCCTCAAACACCTGTAGATGACCAATGAGCACCAGCCTTCTAATTAAGGAATGGAGAAGCAAAGGGCACATATGGAAGGCATAGTATGGAACATGCTGGTATCCAGTTGCCATGAGATGAAAACTATTAACTCTGTTTACCAGGGACAAATAGGGCAGCTACATACACCGGTCTAGAATGGCCCCTACAGCACATGTGCCTGAAGGTGCACAGACATAATATCGAGTTTTTAATATCGACCTACATTAATATCGAGTTTTAAATATCGTAGGGACAGAATATCGACATCAAGAATATCGACGACCAGAATATCGACCTGAAGGTAAGAAATATAGTTTTTGTTAATATCGAAGTTAGTATTATCGATAGCAAAGATATCGATGTTAATAATATCGATGTTTATATTAGTGTTATGTATTTTAATATGTATTTTATATGTAGTGTTCTATATTTTTTGTTAAGTATTGTACTGTTTTTTAAATATATATAAAATTTTTAGAAGTAAGTAATTTTTTTTAAAGTAAGTTATGCGTTTTAGTACCATAGCGGATTGTGGGTTTATAGGGGAATAGGGTGGGAAGTATTTTAATTATAGTAAATTAAATAATAATTTTGAGGAATTAATAATTATTTTTAATTAAATTTTGCGTTTTAGTTCTGTAGCGGGTTGTGGGTTTATAGGGGAAAAGGGTGGGAAGTAATTTAATTGTAATTAAGTAATTATTAATTTTTATTTATAGGTATTGATAATTAATTTATAGTTAATTATTTATTAATTGGTACATAATTTTTATTAATTGATTAATTGATAATTATATTAATTATATTAATTTATTATTGGAGCGGGTTGTGGGTTTATAGGGGAATAAGGTGGGAAGTAAATTAATTGTAATTAAGCAATTATTAATTTTTATTTTTGGGTATTGATAAATAATGTATTGTTAATTAATTATTAATTGGTAATTCATTTTTATTAATTATTATTTATTGGTATTGATAATTAATTGGTAATTAATTATTAATTGCTAATTCATTTTTATTAATTAATTATTTATTGGTATTGATAAATAAGTTATTGTTAATTAATTATTAATTGGTAATTAATTTTTATTAATTGATTAATAGGAAATTACATTAATTGTGTGAAATGATATGCGGAGTGGGTTGTGTGTTTATTGGGGAACAGGGTGGGAAGTAATTTAATGTTATTAAAGTAATTATTAATTTTAATTTATTGGTATTTTTAATTCATTTATTGTTAATTTATTAATAAATCAATATTTAATTAAAAAAATTATTTAATGTATAAGTATGTTATTTTTAACCCCTACGCTATCCAACGCTTTCCCTACTGTTGCACTCTTTGGAGTGGGAATAGTAATTTTTACCCCTACACTATCCAACACTTTCCCTACTGTTGCACTCACTGGAGTGGGAATAGTAATTGTTACCCCTACGCTATCCAACACTTTCCCTACTGTTGCACTCACTGGAGTGGGAATAGAAATTTTTACCCCTAAGCTGTCCAACACTTTCCCTACTGTTGCACTCTCTGGAGTGGGAATAGTAATTTTTACCCCTACGCTATCCAACACTTTCCCTACTGTTGCATTCTTTGGAGTGGGAATAGTAATTTTTACCCCTACGCTATCCAACACTTTCCCTACTGTTGCACTCTTTGGAGTGGGAATAGTCATTTTTACCCCTACGCTATCCAACACTTTCCCTACTGTTGCACTCTTTGGAGTGGGAATAGTAATTTTTACCCCTACGCTATCCAACACTTTCCCTACTGTTGCACTCTCTGGAGTGGGAATAGTAATTTTTACCGCTACGCTATCCAACACTTTCCCTACAGTTGCACTCACTGGAGAGGGAATAGTAATTTTTACCCGTACACTATCCAACACTTCCCCTACTGTTGCACACTCTGGAGTGGAAATAGTAATTTTTACCTCTACGCTATCCAACACTTTCCCTACTGTTGCACTCACTGGAGTGGGAATAGTAATTTTTACCCCTACGCTATCCAACACTTTCCCTACTGTTGCACTCTCTGGAGTTGGAATAGTAATTTTTACCCCTACGCTATCCAACACTTTCCCTACTGTTTCACTCTGTGGAGTAAGTATATATATTATTTTATATTTTCCAAGTTTGCCCTGTAACTGAAGACGTACTCCACAGCAGGTGATTGGCAAAATCATTTATTTCAACAAGAACTTGTGTTTTATTCCAATTCGATGTCTCCTTTCGCCTGACGCGTTTCGGAGCCTCGCGCTCCTTCCTCATAGGCATTTAGGATTCACAGGTAGTTGCTGGCTGACCACCATCCTTTGCGTTGCTAATTATTTATTAGGCCCCCGGTGTGCCTCCCCAATGGGTTTATGTTGCAATGCACGTTGGGATCTGTATTCCATTTCACGCCCAATTTCACCCTCCAGTGGGTCCATGTGAGTTCTGAACAATTAAAAGGAAAAGTAATGTACAAGCCCTCCATTGAGCCTTAGAGTAAAAAACAAATTCCTCAGTAGTTTGCCTGCTGTGCCGCTAACAGAATTCGAACAGTTCACATTCCAGCGGCCCCACCTCAGTTCTCCGGGCGGTGCAGTCCTCCACAGCCGAGGCCGCCGTGAGTTATATTTTCCAAGTTTGCCCTGTAATTGAAGACGCACTCCACAGCAGGTGATTGGCAAAATCATTTATTTCAACAAGAACTTGTGTTTTATTCCAATTCGATGTCTCCTTTCGCCTGACGCGTTTCGGAGCCTCGCGCTCCTTCCTCATAGGCATTCAGGATTCACAGGTAGTTGCTGGCTGACCACCATCCTTCGCGTTGCTAATCATTTATTAGGCCTCCGGTGTGCCTCCCCAATGGGTTTATGTTGCAATGCACGTTGGGATCTGTAGTCCATTTCACGCCCAATTTCACCCTCCAGTGGGTCCATGTGAATTCTGAAAAATTAAAAGGATAAGTAATGTACAAGCCCTCCATTGAGCCTTAGAGTAAAAAACAAGTTCCTCAATAGGAATATTGAGGAACTTGTTTTTATTCTAAGGCTCACTGGAGGGCTTGTACATTACTTATCCTTTTAATTTTTCAGAATTCACATGGACCCACTGGAGGGTGAAATTGGGCGTGAAACGGACTACAGATCCCAGCGTGCATTGCAATATAAACCTATCGGGGAGGCACACCGGAGGCCTAATAAAGGATTAGCAACGCGAAGGATTGTGGTTAGCCAGCATTTACCTGTGAATTCTGAATGCCTATGAAGAAGGAGCGCGAGGCTCTGAAACGCGTCGGCGAAAGGAGACATCGATTTGGAATAAAACACAAGTTCTTGTTGAAATAAATGATTTTGCCAATCACCTGCTGTGGAGTGCGTCTTCAATTACAGGGCAAACTTGGAAAATATATTATTTTATATATGTATATGTTTAATTTATTTTAACATTATATGTATTAGTTATTTTTAAACATGTTTTAATATTTTTAACTATGTTTCTTTTAATTATATGTATTATTTACTTTATTTTACATTATTTTTTTTACATTTAAAAAAAATGATATTTTTTACAACTATATTTTTGACCGATATTTTTTTTCTCGATATTTTTGTACTTACCATGATGTAGATAGGATGTCGATATTCTTGACTTCGATATTTTTGCGTCGATATTTTGGTACCTCGATGTTCGGTCCGTCGATATTTTGTCAGTGATCCGTGCCTGAAGATCCAGGAACTAGTGGTGGGTGATGTAATAAAGTAAAAACAAACATAGCTGAGTAACCATCTAAAAAACATTAAGGGACCATCCACACTGAAAGAAGAGCCACTAGATATCTTCTTAAACTGGATGTAGGAAAGTAGGATCTGCTTCTATGGTTACCCCCACTTTTTGCTTGATGTAATGCTGGTTCTGACTAGCCTGACTGGGATCCTGCTAATCAGGACCCCAGTCTCTCTGCTTTCTCCCCTAAATTGTTATGGTAGGTTCTTAGGTACACCCCAGATTGGATACTGGGGCACCCTTATAAGTCCCTAGTATATGGTACTAAGATACCCAGGGCATAGGTAACCCAGAGGTCCCCATAGGCTGAAGCATGTATTATGCCACCTATGGGAGACCATTCAAACTGTCACTACAGGCCTGCCATTGCAGCCTGTGAAAGCTGGTGCTAACACCACTTACGAAAGATATAGGTTTTCCTAAATCTAGGGTCACTGCACTTAAAACCTATAAGTCACTCCTACAGCAGGCCTTTTCAATATTGAAGGCAGGGTGCTCGGTTCTAAGTGTGAGGGTGCCTCTGCATGAGCAGGACACCCCTACAGCCTTCGGAGAACATTCTCCTGGGTTGTAAGTGAGACAGCAATATAACATATAGAGAGGCACCGCGTCATTACGCGATGACCATTTCGAAACTAGCTGTAACAAACCCTGTCATGTTTGGTATCAAACATGTTTAAATCATACCCCCAACTTGAGCAGGGGAAGGCAGAACAGTAGGCATCCTGTCACAGGGAGGTGTGACCACCTCCCAGACAGGGTTTAGTATATTGGGGCGGGGGGAGCGCTTGCCAGTGCCACATAGTCTGTGTGCAGGGCACATTTGGTGCCCTCCATGCATAGTCCAGTTCAAACCAGTTTAGGGAGCCGTTGGCTCCCGCTCTGGTGCGAAACTGGACAAAGGACAGGGGAGTATCCTCCTTCTTGTCCAGCACCTCCTTAGGGATAGACCCCTGAATCGTCCCATCCCTTTCCTTAGGGTACTTGGGTCCCTATATCCATCTTATAATACGATTCAATTCAGACACCACTTCAACTTCAACCGCATGGGCACTCGAGTCTTCACTGGACTTTGCTCTGGGTATCAAGGCTGCAACCAGGAAGACTACTGCTGCTCCTCATCTCTTCGCCCTGCTCATCTTCTGCAAGGTCCATGCCTGTGCTCCATAGAGGAAACCTTCCAAGGCCTGTGGGCATCCAAGACACCTCAAGGAATCTCCCTTGAAGTGAAGGAGTCACTTCCCTGCATCTGCAGGCACTGCAACCAAGCTGACTGGTCTGCTGATCCTGGGCTCCCACAGACTCCAAAAAGCTCAGAAACACAGGTCATGGCTTTTCACATCCCACGGGGCCTGCCCTGTCCTCTCACCAAGTTTGAGGCCAGTATCCCTCGTCGGAGCCGCAGGAACCGAACCCCTGTGCACTGCATCGACTTGCAGTTGCAAAGGCTTGTTGGCTTTCTTCCACCAAGATCTTCGGGCTCCAAGTAGCCCCAACTGCCAGCATCTCCAGTGACCAAGATCTTCATCCTCACTGCATCACTTGCACCTTAGGCCTGCATCTTTGGTGAGCTGCTCGAGGTCCTCTGTGACTTCAGAGCCTCTGGCCTGTGGGTCCTCTTGAGGGTCACCTGTCAATTCTTTTGGGCTCCCCTGATTTCTCGGGGCCTGCCCTGACTCTCCTGCTTGTGGTGAGTCTCCTGGACCTTGCTGGTCCCGACATTGCACCTTCTTTAACTTCCTCGTTGGTTGCAGTTGCCAAGGCTTGCTGGTGTTCCCGCCAGACACTGACACTCCAACGCTTGACATCCGACATGGGAAGGCTTGTGTACATCTCCTGGTCTTCCACAGCATTGCCTGGTCCACACAGCTGCAGTTCCAAGGTCACCGTCAGCTCTCCTGCAACATCCATCATTGGTGGGCATTCGTTTTCCATGCCTCCTGGTCACTCTTGAGTGGCAAAGACTCTGTCCTCTCTCCTTACAGGTTCTTCACATCTTGAATCCACGTTTGGGTTCCACAGGACACTTTCACCTTCTCCAGCAGCGTCATCTTTCTGAAGTCTCCCTTGAGTTCGATGACGGTTTCCGACGCCAATTCACACCTATGCACCCGGCTTCCCTGGTGCAGGTATCCTGGTTTGTAAGGTATCAATTGGTGGGATGGCTCTCCAACCTCTTGTCTTCCACAGGGTTTCTTCAGGGTCCACTGAGAAGGGTCCTCTTTCTTTAAAATTGCAACCGCAACTTACACGTTTATTTGTACGGAGAACGTGGTCATGTTCCTACACTGAACGCGACCTCCGTGGGGCTCCAGGATACTCACCTTGGGTGGTTCCTTGGGTCCACAGCACTTCAACGTCCTCTGACTATTGTCTTGACTAGAGTCGTGGTTCGCATACTACTATTTTAGTATATGGTTTAGTCTCCCCCTGGGGACCACTGTGTATTCTGTGCTACTTACCTGTTTCTAATGCAAAGTGTTGTGTCTATTGTGTATTTCTCCGGCTTTGGAGATATCTGTATGTGTTAGTGAGTGCCTTATAATAAATACATATTTTTATATATACACTGTGTGGTTCTTTTTCACTTAATCTATACCTATAAGATTATGTTCTGGTAAAACAAGCTGCTTTACACTCCTTCTGGACTAAGCCTGAAGGCTGCTCTCCACAGCTACCACTTAGAGAGCTTTCTAAGGTTGTCTAAGACCGCTAAAATCACCATAAGGGTTGTCTGGATCAGTGCAAGGTGTCCAATTTCATAAGTGTACATCATATAATGAACCAGCCTCTCACACTGGCACTCTAAAGAATGGGCACAGCCAGAACTTAAATACTTGAAGCGAAACAACTACTTACCCCCAATGCCCTCCCCAGTTGCACATCTAGAATAAAGGTTGATGCAGCAGAATTGAATTCTAAGGGTAAGAAGAAGAACGAAAACTCAGAGACAAATGCTCTTCGCAGTGGCACTAACTGACAGGCCAGAAAAGACCAGACTTCACAAGGCTCACCCAACATGTCAGAAACAACATTGAAGTAAATCCTAAAAGAATGATACTCAATAAATTTGTCTACCTCAGGAACACAAACGACAGCGGCCACAAATGCTGAAATCAAGTCAATATTTTTTCCTTTCAAAAGACGCAGGATAACACAGAAAAACTCCTTGCAGTCACTGAAGTCAAGCTGGAATAAATAGCCAAGACGCCAGACCTAGAACAGGGTCTTTGGTACCTGCATACACAGACAGTAGACTTAGAAGACAGGAGTTGTATAAATAATGTCAGAATTTTAGGGCTGCAGGAGAAAGAAGAGCATGACCTGATAGAACCGATAGAATCCGCAGAGATGTGGCTAACATTAGATGGAAGACACAAAGAATTTGTGGAAATAGCATACCTAAACATTTTCTTAGACTCCCTTGAGCAGGGCTCCATGGACACAGACTTTCATCCATAACCTACCAATTCAACCTCGTTAACACCCAACACCTTGAGAGCTAGATAAAAGGAGTAGGCAACCGAATCAACAGTTGAGAGAGTGAGAGACTTGAATCAGTAAGTAAGAGATGGGCTGCAAAATCACATTCCTCAGAAAGATCAAAGGCAAAAGTAGAAAAAGTCTTCATAAATTTAGGTCTCCCCACAACCTGGAAACAAAATTCAGCTACCACTTAGACGTAGACGTAAGATAGACCATTAAAACAAAATCTAGGAGCACTACATCTGAACTACTTAGGGGGATAATAAAGAGATGCTACTTCCACCTGGAATTAAACAATATCCAAATGAAGAATGAAGAATGACCTGATCTACAGGAGAAGACAATGATTGACATATTAGGTCATGATCCCTAGAAAGATGAGGTAATTGCACAGGGCCTTCCCAGAGTGTGGTGCACCAAAGACAGTAATAGGTGAGGGTTGAAACATTATAATCGACCCAGTAGTAGACAGATTGGGAAGACCAGACAAATAAACCTCGGGAATATGGGTCTTTTACTAGACATGATATCAGATCATGCTCTAATTGACACCAGGAGACTGTTATATTCACAAGAAATGGCATATTCATTCATCTCCTGTGTACATTGTGCATGTACGTGTATTGACCTTTTCCTGATGACAGCCTCAATGTCACGTTGGATCACCTCCTTCAAAATGTATTTTGAAGGTAGAGGTAACAGTTCAGACCATGCACCGGTCCTACTTCAGTTGGAACTGGGAGTTGTCATGCCACCACTGAGTGCTGTGACCGGCTACACAGAATGGTGTGACAGACCAAGGACCACTATCTCATTGGCCCGGAACTCTATTCAAGACCGCTACTGCGGCTTGTCATATACTTAATAGTTACACTGGAACTTCCACAATTGGCTTCCGTTCCCGGAGGCCTACTCCTTTGCACCAACACCTGGACCTCACGTACCACGTAGCTGGTCCTGTTTCCTTGATTTCAGGGAAGTCTGTCACCTGCCCTTGGCAATTTTAGCCATATGTAAACAGGCATGTCATTTATAATGTCCTGAGGATGATCCCGGCATTCTCTTAAGGGATCGAAACGCCGTCGACACTTTGTACACCATATACGCTTTTGTGCAAATGCCCTAATTTTTGTGTAATGGTGTCTTCTAAATATTATGTTTGTTCTACAAGAAATGTGTTTGAAACAAACGACTTCCTTTGCCTGAACCCCTCACTGTATACTGTACATCTTTTTTGTCAAGTTGGATGCAGGCTTGCGTCCCACTATAACTGTTTCGTGTTCATTGTTTGCAAATATTGTTTTTTGATTGTATATTAAATATCTGCCCGGCTGGACAGATGCCTATAATATAGTACTGATTGGGTCTATATTCATTGTTTACACAAATTTTTTGTCTGGGGACCACTGTCTTTAGAAAGACCACTGAGAAGATAGCACATAAATACCTATCGGTATAGAGCACAAGAAGACAAAAAGAAATTGTAGTCATACATTCACAACTTCCTATTTGACAATGAGGAACCAAAATCATTAGCCTAAACTCTATAGGTGACAACCAAAGAAACTGTAAGAGGCAGGATAGTAAGGAAATCCACCATCCTTTAAAAAAACAGACATGAAACAAGTGTTTCTAAATTACACTAGAAACTAAAATTAAAGATATCACAGATAAATTCAACATAACCACAAACCCAGAAACACTCCAACAACTAACTAGAGCAAAAGACTAGCTCAACTTCCACTATGTCTCACAGGTGGAAAACTTGCTGATCTGCCTGAAGAGGAAACACTATCAACAAAGTGAGAAAGAGGGCAAACATTTGGCATTTCAATGAGACAGTTAGATCCACAAAAGGCCATTCCAGCAATCCATACCAAAGGTAGTGATTTAATCTCTCACCCAAGAAATATAATCAAAGAATTTACTTCATTTTTCACAACACTCTAAGAACGAGGCTACACGATTTGAGGAACAATTATTGAGAAATATTACACTCCCCAAACTGAATGCAGAAGATAGAGAATCCCTACAAGGGAGAATCCTGACAGAAGAAATAATGAAAGGCATTGATAACATACAAACCAACAAAGCCCCTTGAGATGACAGAATCCCAATAGAATTTTAACAACGTTAGTTAGTCTACGATCTCACAGTTATTAGTGGAATCATTTAAAGAAGCTGAACATACCAGACAGCTAAGATCAGAGTTTAACTTCACAACAATATCAGTAGACCAATCTCCCTCTTAGATATCCACATGAAAATTCTGGCCAATGTGCTAGCAAATGATCTAGGCCCCTGATACCCGTACCCATTCACGCATATCAGGCAGACATCATGGCTGGCAGGATTTTGGAAGTTAATATAAAGACTCAACAAAATCTACTTTGGCAAGTCCATGAGCATCATGATGAAAATGTAGCCCTCTCACTCGATGCTGAGAAGGTGTTATATTTAGTAGACTGTGACTACCTTTTCTGCCCACTTGAAAGGACAGGAATGGGAAATAGTTTTATAAAAATTGCTAGCTCTGCACAAATACTATGGCTCAGGTTTCATGTAATGGCTTACATATAGGTGAAATGCGACCCGTGAATATTATGGCCCCAGGTGATCGAAAGCAAAAAAATCTTGGGTGACTAAATGGGTGGAACCCATTTGCAATAATGCATGGAAGGGGAATGGGATGATATTTGACTATTTCATGGCAAGGGACTTAGGGGCATATTCACAAGGACCTACCGCTGATTTATCCCCACCTTAACACATCAAAAGTGGAGATAGATTTAACATCCCATTCACAAGCGGGTGCAAACTGCAGACAAACTGCCCCAAAATTTATCTCCACGGTGGACACCACCAACTAACCCTAATGAGATGCAGAGTAGGCGTTCCCGTGCAAAAACACACGAAAAAACCACAACACCACTTTCACAACGAACTGCCAGATCTGCGATGCGAGTCAAAACCACGCGATAAGCTGCGGTAGCAGCAGGGATTTAACACCTGCCTTTTGCTGGTGTTAAGCAGGACGACTACCTGCAGCATGAAAGGGAGCACAGCCAAGAGCCACAAATGAAGACCCACAGATGCCATGGAGACAATGATCATGCAGCTCCGAGACCCATGAGGGCCACAACACCCACCGCCACCCACCCCAGGCCCGCCACCACCCCCAGGACCCGTCCCGCCCCCCCGGAACACCACAGAGGCAGCGTACAGAAAGACAGCGGACCCACCTGAAACGCACCTGCCGCCCAGACCCAACGCCAGAGGAGGCCATTGCCCACTACAGGCCCAAAAGGACAACCATCCCCCGCATCCTGACCCACATCCCCCCCTGCTGACGGTACCAACCCAGCGGACAACCAACATCCCACCGCAGACAAAGCTGCCGGCTGCGCTGCACATGTCGGCCTCTGGTACCATCCAACCCACAACTGCCAGAGTCGGAGGAGTCACACAGCCAGCCCCATCCAAGGTCATCACACCTGTCCTGGATGCCAACATCAGCCTGGTACCCCAGCACCTCCACTTCACCCACACTGCGCAGGAGCAGCTGGAGACCAAGCAAGGCCCCTGCGCCATAGCTGGATTCCCTCACGTGTCTGGGACAATCAACTGCACACATGTACCCCTCGTGCCCCCTGCCGACACTGCACACAACTACCACAACAGAAAGCACACGCATCCCATGAATGTGCAGGCAATAGTGGACCGCCCGGGACTCATCAACAATGTCGTGGCCAACTCCCCAGGCAGAGTGCATGATTCTCACATCTCCCGACAGTCCATCATCACCCAGCGCTCCCAGGATGGCACCCATGGAAATGCAGTGCTCGTTGGTAAGTCCCAAATGAACACACCACACACCTCCAGCCCACAGTCATGCAACTCACGACACTGGCAATGGGCACGCAGCACAACTACATTCAACATGCCACACAACATGCCAACCGACCAGACACGACAACACGACTCCATTGGGAACTTGGCCTTGCCATGCCCACAACCCAGCCACGGCATGGCACCACAGACACACAATAGCAGGATGTGAGGAGAGGCATGGAGCAGGCATGTGCGAGAGCAGCAAGTGACTAAGGAATCTGAACCTACCCAATGCCAGGTGTGGCGTGGAGGTGCCGGACAGACCACAGTGTGAAAACCACGGAAATGGCCATGTGGAGATCAACTGCTGGTGCATGGAGTGTAGTGGCTAGTGGACGCTACCATATCCCCACAGGCTGTGGTGCAGAACGTGGAAATGTCGCACGTTACGTCCCCCTCTGCATGCGCGGGCGGAGTGGGTTGGACCTGCGTACGCCAGGCCTGCGTAGGGGTGTGAACAAAAAGCTCGTCGCATGGGCATAGTTCTCATTCGGAATGGACAACGCATCTGCCAGGGTGGCGTCTCTCAGCCCGCCACGAGTCCTGCGCCAAGCGCGGCGGGGCCTGCGTCCCTGTGTGCCTGCTGCACCCCGGGCCGCTGGTCCCCAGACCTGTCATGCCTGCCCCAGCACACCAACGAGGCTCCGCTCACCTGCCTACACCGGCGTGTGTCAAGGAGGGCCCACCACGTGCAGGTGCAAGCTCCAAGCACCAGTCCCGCGACCTCTGCAGTCTCCGCAGACCATCGCTGGCCCCCACGACGCTGGCCCACATTACTCCTTTCCCACTGACATACTCCACCGGCGTCCCCTTCGGCCCAGTAGGTCCCACATGTGGAACTGTGTCCTGAGTCTTGAATGGCAGTTACCCCAAGTCCGTGGCAACGGTCACAGCACCAGACTCCCTTCGATCAGTGAAGCATAATTCCGTATCGCAGGCCTGCGACACGTGGTGCCACTAACCCTGGTCAACGCAAGCCGGCGACACATGGTGCCACTAACCCTGTTCAATGCAAGCCGGCGACATGTGGTGCCACTAACCCTGTTCAACGCAAGCCGGCGACACGTGGATGAGGGCTCAGGCCTACCCTGCGGACCAGTAGGTCCCACATCCAGCACTTAGTCGCAAATCATGAATGGCAGAGTCCACACCAGTGAACGCACAGAGAGGAGTAAGAGGAAGATGGGGCTCAGTCCGGACGAAAGCCGGATCAGAGTCACGGAGGTGATCGAACACTATCAACAACTGACCTGGTGCCATCAACCCTGCTCACCGCAAGTCCGCGTCCCGTGGTGCCACTGAACCTGAACTACGCAGGCCAGTGGGACCATCTAACCTAAGCCGGCAACACTCGGTGAATGGCCTGTGCTGACTGCCGCCTCAGGCCTACACTGCGGTCCAGTAGGTCACACATGTGGAACTGAGTCTTGGGTAAGATGTGGAGGAGTCCACACCATTGGACACGCCTCATCGCAGGCGGCATCCCCTAACAGCACTGGTACCACTAACTCTGTGCACTATGAGTTATGGGCACTATCTGTTTGGACCTTGGTGGCATCTGAGTCCATGGCCTGGGGGTTGTCTGCATCTTCCTCTGGCTGGACCGGACTTGGTGTCCGACATGTGTCTGTTCCATTCATCTCCACCAGAGTGACTGTTTCAGCGTGGTTCTGCCCTCTGCACCATGCCCTGGGGGTACACCTTCCACTGTCCACCGAGACACTCTGCGACAAGCCCCTTTGTCATCTACGGAAACCTGCTCTGCACTCGTGACCCTGCCCCAGTGCACCGCAAGTCGGCGGCCCGTGGCGGTAGGCCCGTTCAGGATGCTGTGCATCCGGGGCCACTAACTCTGTGCAGCACAAGTCATGGGGCCTTTATGGTTTAATCCTTTACGATGTACACTGCTGTCGATTTCTGACTGCACGAGGCAGCCCTTGCCGGCTGGTGTGCACACACACCCAACACAGGTGTCACTCGATATGTGTGCCTGCTAATAAATATGCTAATAAATGCGCACGTGCCCGTAGCCATTCACACCATCTGAGCAAGTGTGTCTGTGTGGTCATTGTGTCAGCATGATGGGCACGGGCCCTTCAACATCACAGTGTGCTGTCTTCAGTGGACGATACCATGTCACCTCAGCGTTGGCAGTGACCTTGGACATGTAGCTTTGCCCGCCCCCCCCTGCATGCACAAGCGGCGTGTGCTGGTCCGGCGTACATCATGTCAGCGCAGGGGTGTGCTGATTCGGCAGGGGGAGCAGGGCTTGGCTCGGACCTGGCCTTGGGCAGGAAGTGCAGTAAGTGTGTCTCTGTGTTGGGGTGTTGTCGCCACCAGGGCCACAGTAGTCGATGTTACAATGTAGCATGCACCAGGAGGGCGGGCCCGCACGGATGGGGAAATGTGGGAGAGCAAGACCGCTCGGGGTCTTGGCACATGCATGCCAAGTGTTATGTGTATCAGTCCTGCGGCTGCATGAGTCAGTTGCCTGGCCTCATTCGCAGCGTGATCACAGCCAGCCATGGGCTGTACACCTGTGCCCGTCCTGTCCGGACCATTGGCCTACACTCACGTGGCCGCACACCTTCAAAGGCCAGCGTCACGGTGTTGTTGCCATGCCGCTGGACATGCGCGGACAGGCATTACAATGGTGTGCCGTAGGAGTGCATCTGATACAACCGCGCAGTGCACACAAGTGTGGGGGCTCGTGGGAGGGAGGAGCAGCTGTGAGGCAACGTAACACACAGTGAGGCCGCTCATGTGCCACGTGCTCGGCATATCATCCATGATTCCCAGGGTCGCAGACATCCCACCACACCCACGACAGGCCTCTGTACATCTCCTGTATGCATGCAGATGGTGAAGTTCCTGTAGGGATGAAAGGTCCTTTGTCTGAACTATCAGGCAGTAGCACATCTGCAGCTCCGAGCTGGAACTTGCATGTGGCCAGCACCCCCTGACAGATACGATAGCATTTGCTTGCGACTCCCACACTACGCACTGCCCGACGTGAGACCAACGTGTACACATCCCACACGCAGAAGTCCTTGGTCGTAGTTAGCGTGCGTGAAATGGCCTTCACACGTACTCCCACCCCACCCCAGGCCTGCACCCGTTGCACACAGACACTGCTCATTGCTCCGAGCTGTGCCATTTCATCCACAGGACTGGCGCAGGGCAAGCCAGGGCAGCTTCAAGCAGAGCCACTGACGCAATGTCAGACCATCCCGGACACATGCTCGACTCCAGTCACGTGGACCTGTACCGTGCACATCAGCTGCATGTACTGGGGGCACTGGCATTGGCAGTGCTGCGGATCAGTTACCGGCTGAGCTTCAGCCTTGCGAACGTCACCTGCGTTCAGCCTGTGTTGCATTGTCGCTCATGCATAATCGAGTGGACCATGGATGTCTGCCTCTCCAACGTAACGGTAGCTGACCTGGATTTCGACGTGTGTGTGCGCCCCCTGTTGGCCCACGACCAGGAGTGTCACTGTGATGCCCGTTTATGGCATGCATGGATGTTTGGCATGCAGGCTGGCAACTGGACCTGGGAGATTGCACGAGTCGTCGTGTGCAGTGATCACATTGAGCCACTACCCGATTGGGCTTTGGTGCACATTGGGGCCAGTGGTTGGAGTCAGCACATCTGTCCGGGTCAGCTGATGGATTATGTCATCGACATGTCAGATGTGGTGGACAACGATCTCTCATTGGAGATGTTGGCCTACGCTGCTGCACTCGCGTTCATGGACGAGTGACAAGGTACCTGCAGCCACAACTGGATGTGACCCATTGCACGTGTCCCGACGCCTGGTTGCATGTTGGGAATCTGGTCACATGTCCCAAGACAACAGTGGACATGGCTGCATTGGCCTGGACTCCTGATCCATGCGCGGACAACCAACGCGGGTTGGCACTGACTTGTGTTGGTAATGGGCTCCCCCGGGGTGGACATGGGCGCTTTCCTACGTTCTTCATTCAGACATGCTGCTGCATTGGTCTGCATATCGTGGCACTTCTCTTGGCCGTACTGACACGCACTTGTTGATAAAGTTTCCGCACTTTCACTTGTCTCCAACTGTGTTGTGTCTTGATTTGTATGCCAATGTGTGTGTCACGGACTCTCTGGCTCCCTGCCATACATGCATTGCTACCCCATCAGGGCTGTGGGTTTGTACTTGTGCATTATCATGTCCCTGTTTCGTGCTTTGCCAGATGTGTATGGCCGTTTACCAGCCACAAGCGGGTGCACTTGTGTCCTGTGTTCGGTTGTGCAAATGTTGGTGTTTGTACCACATTGTGTTCGATGTTGGGGTGCTCTGCTTCCTATGTGTGTGTGCTGCGTTGTGTGTGAGATGTCCCTTCGGCTCTGATTTGGCTCACCCTTCTCCCTTTCAGGCAGTGTGGTTTTCACTTCTGTGCTTGTTCAGTGGTGTGATATTGCCGGGTTGTGTGACTTGTGCTCTTGGTTGGTGTTGTTACTCTTGGGCATGGTTTGTCTGCAGTTGTGATGTGCTTAATTGTGCATGTGTGCCATTATGCCCATCTCCCCCCGTCCCCTCAGTCCCTGGTCGTTCCTCTCCCTGTTGCTGTTGTGTCTGTTGTTTTGGGCAGTTTCCGGTCCCCGAGTCCTGCCACCATCTCCAGACTGATGTGGTGGACACCATTTCCTCCATGTCATCCAGCTCCTGGTGTGGCGCTGGACTCCCACCTCCGGTGTGCATTGCTGCCTTCTTGTTGGTGGCATGTTTCTGCTTGTTTGTGCGTTTCGCATCATTCCGGCTGTTCTGGTTTTCTTCCATTGTCCTCCTCCGCTCTCCGGCTGCATTCACCTTGTCCAAGATGGCCTGCCATGTACGATGTTTTGTTGCCAATGGGGCTTGTGGGGTTGTATACTGGCTCCGGTTGCCTCTATTGTGCTTGGCTGTTGTTTTCTGTTTGGTTTGTCTTTCTTTTTCAGGCTTTTGTTGTGCTTATTCCCGCCTGCCGTGTGTGTGTCTCGGGCCTGGCGGTGCTTATCCCTGCTTTCCTCATCGCGAATGGGCTCATCGCACGTTTTTTTGTGTTGTGGTTTGTGTTTTTATCACCGTCGCGGTTGTTGTATCGCGGACATTGTCCGCGGTTTCGGCAGACTATCGCATGGTGCCGCCTTGTTGTGAATTCCACGTTAACACAGGGTTATTTTCCCGGGATAGGCTGCGATGTGTAAAGTTGCGTTAGCATTTTTTGGTGATGTTTAGCACACGTTCTTGTGAATATCCCCCTTTGAGAAGCGAGACTCAAATTTAGTTACTTTAAAATCCTACTTGAATGGCATTGATCATCATACAAGTTACATGCCGCACATATAAGCCTGTACTCCCAATGTCGGCAATTGATGAATTGTGACATAACACTCATTCTACGGTCCTGGACTTCAATTTCTCAATACTGGAGACAAATTTGGCATAATCTGACAACTCCTTGTGGGTTCCAATACTAGACTACAGCATCACTTCCTATATTAGATGACATATCAGGCATTGAGAGGATGACAACGCACTGGAGACACTGATTTGCCACAGCACCTCAATAGCCATATTATGCATCTTTAGACTCGGGAAGACCACTGTGTTATCAACATCACAAACTGGCAAACAGAAATGACAACAATGGTGGGACATGAAATAATAATATGTAGAGTGAACGACCAGTTAGAAGTCTTTGAAGTCAGATGGCGTCAATTCATTACATCGACAGCAGGATAATTATATCATCACCCCTACTATGAACAACTGCTACATGGCAAACCGCCCGCAGATATAAAATACATCAAAGCACCTTGGGAATAGTCACATTCACCCAGATTCTCAAAGAGTATGCCTAACTGTACCAAGCAAAAAGATGCATAATTATCATTCCAGCTTAAATAAAAGACAACAACACCACAATTACACAATGACCGGGAAAACACCTGCCATTAAAAAAAGACCAAATCGATAAATAATCCAACTCACTACACTTTCCTTAATGTCATCCCTGAATTCGCCGAGATGAATATACTCACGATGATTACCCGTGTTTCGTTCTTCACCCAAATACACCGCAGTGTCTAGTGGAACAGAGAAGCATCTAAAACCTCAAATACCGATTAACCGAGAGTTGAAGACCACACAACACCATCAAAAGGCACAAACGTCCTGGAACAACCAGACATGGTACACGAACTCAATTCCGAATACACATCTTCCTGTTTACAGAGAATGAACCGGTTTCCTGTTTTGCACCAGCACAACCAGTCAGTCGAGATGAGATGTACGACCCTATGCAATCTGGGGTTTCTCGGCATAGAATGAAGAGATTCTGCTAATTGTGCTCTTGAGATATATTACCGATGTGTATTATGCCTGCATAAAAATCCCTTTTTGTAACAATGAATAAACAAATAAAAAATTGTTTACAAAAATAAAGCATTATGCAACAAATATTGGGACAACGATAGATGCTAAAGGAGACAAGCATTGGCAAGTCCAAATGTTTGGTTTTAATGCGCTCAAGCCTGCAAGCACAGCCATACACAAAAGAAACGCCTACTGGTTATGCTAGTGCTTGTTTAAAATCGTACTACAACAATACCTCTCCATCAAAGGCTGCTCGCGATAATGTTCTTCTGCTTTGTTTCTCAAACAAGTGCCTACTTTTTTTGCTAAACTTTTTGCAGACTGGAACTTAGAGGCTTCACAGAAGCTCTTGCCATGATGTACACAATTGAAAAAATCAACAACTCCACCCTGCTGCCCGGAATCAAGTTGGGGTACGAAATTTATGACACATGTGCGGATGTCTCCAAGGCCATTGTGACAGCTGTGAGATACATGGCGGAAAACAGTTCCTTTGATCAAATGACTGCCGAGTGCAGAAACTCCAGCGATAAATCCGTGCTGAAAGCTGTTGTTGGAGACACATATTCAGAAACTTCAATTGCTGTTTCTAGACTTTAAGTCTTTCTTTAATACCACAGGTTAGTAAGTACCCATTATCCTATATTTAAGTACTTTTATAGTAAACTGAAGGTTCGATTGAAAAAGCTATAAAAATATCCTTAAAGCAAAAGTATTCCCCGCCGGGGTGATTTAATAGGATGTGAGTCTATGCTGCATGTCAGTACGACCTGGTGAAACAAGCATTGGCGAAGTCAATTGGCCTCACCTACGAGAGCTATTAGCTTTGGCATTTTTTTTTAGCTAAGTTGTACAGCAGCTCATGTTTTTTGGGAGAGATGCCTGCGACTGAACTGCAGACAGACCACAAACAAGTGCATGTGGGAACATCCCCTTCCCACCATCTCCTGCAGGACTCGGACTGTTGACAAGATCTCCATTTGATAGCAGGAGAATGCAGACCAGATGACTGCTCACAGGTTGCCTGTTATTCTGCTGTATATGGCTCGCATGCCCATGCTGCTGGAGGAAGTTGTGAGTATCACATGCCGAACGGATCGCAGAGAAGGGTTTTGGTTCTGGATTAATCACAAATTAAACCACTTGTTCAAACTCATGTCTTAGGAAGGCATCATGCTGAGAGGAAGCAAAAGCCAGGAGACTCTCACTGATGTTTGAAATTAGTAACTCATGTCAAACTTACCAGCGCAGGCCTTTCACTTTCACACGAGGTACAGATATTAAATAACACTGTGATTAATTTTGCCATTCCTCTTTCTATAGGTTTTTAACATGTTCTTATGACGAATATGTGTGTTAGAAATGGGATCTCTAGTTGGCAAGGGCTTGCACCTTTGTCCAAGTAGGGACCCGTCTTCCTAGTCAGGGTAAGGGTGTTACACTCGTGAAGTAACCCCTGCTCACCCTCGTGGTAGCTTGGCACGAGCAGTCAGGCTTAATTCAGAGGCAGTGTGTAAAGCATTTGCACATAACCAACAGTAATACAGTGTAAGCACTACAAACGGACACCACACCAGTTTAGAAAAATAACCAATATTTTATATATTCAAGACAAGACCAATTACGACAAAAATCCACAATACTATACTTTACGAATGAATACTTGATACGGTAACTTCTTCTTTGCAGGAATAGCACAAAAGCAAAGTTCGTACGAGTCGGTAGCTCCGTCCGAGCCTACCGTGATGCTGAAAACCACAGAGTCTAACAGTTCCAGCCGACCGCGTCGATACGGGCCAGCAGAGTCATGAACAGACTCAGTTACAGTACCTTTCTCGTTGTGGTTGGTACGGAGTGTACGAGCCGGTCGGCGTTCGTCGCGGTTGCGGTGCAAGACGGAGCGATGCAAGGTGCGGTGTCCCTCGATGCGGTGTAGGCAGCGGCTCGATGAGCGTCGTGCAGACGGAGTCGGTGAGTCCAAGGCGTGCGATGCAGGGTGAGACGATGCTCGATGCGGTGCTGACAGGTTGCGATGCAGGCGACCAAGCCGGAGTGCGGGAGCTGGCGTCGGACAGCGGTGCGAGTCGGAGCGGTGCGTCGCAGACGTGCGAGCGGTGCCCCAAATGCGGTGCGGTCTCGACTCTTGAGCCAGTTGCAGCGACCGCGTCGGTCGGGTCCGGTTGGTTCAGTGAAGCGATGCGATGCGAACTGCGGTGCCCACAGGTCACGGTGCAAGCAGCGGCTCGATGTTGGCGGCGTCGGACGTCGCCCACGGTGAGACCAGGGTTGCGATGCGAAGCGGGGCGATGCGGTCTGCGGTGCAAACAGGTCACCGGCCAGGGATGGATTCGGTTGACGGAGTCGGTTGCAGTTCCCTTCCTCTGTGGCAACTGAAACAGCGTTCCAGAAGCGGTACCCAGAGGCTTGTGAAGTCTTTGCAGTCCCTGAGACTTCTTAACAGGAGGCCAGCTCGGTTCCAGGCCCTTGGAGATACTCAGCACAAGTTTGTAGAAAGTTCAGTCCAGTCCTTTCACTGCCCAAGGCAGAAGCAGCAGCTGCAGGCCAACCCAACAAAGCAACAACACAGCAAAGGGGCAGTACTCCTCCTGGCAGCTCTTCCAGCTCTTCGTCTTGGCAGGTTCCTTGATTCCAGCGAGATCTAAATTCATGGGGTCAGGGCCCCAATATTTATATCTCAAATTCCTTTGTTCTCTGAAGGCAGAGAGGCATTTGCCTAGTCCAAACCAGTTCTGGAGCACTTTGTTGACAAGTCTCCGTCCCTTCTTTCAGTGAGTAGGCCAGGGACATCAGACGCACCACAGGAGGTGGAGCCAGCATTGTGGAGGGAAGGCACTGTCCTATTCAGGGCCCAGGTGCGACCCCTCCCACCCATCTACATGTAGATCTTGCTATTCAGCCCTGTGCTGACTCACCCTGTCTCCTGGCATCCCCCAGCCCCTGTCACTCACGTTCCAGACAAGGAATACACAACCTCGCAGAGGCAGGCTTGGATGGTTAGACAAGAAAATACCCACTTTCTAAAAGTGGTATTTTCAAACCCAGAATGTTAAAACCAACTTCACTACAAGATGCGTTTTATCATTCTGAGTCCAGGCATACTAAACTCGAATTTCTACCATGTTCCCGGGGTCAGTTATGATTATAAACTGTAATAATCAAAACTGCCCGTTCTGGCCTAGGGGGAACAGGTAGCCTTGCAATAGTGAAAAACGAACTAGGCTGTAATTCACTATCAGGACATGCCGCACACACCAGGGCATGTCCTACCTTTCGCGTACAACGCACCCTGCCCACAGGGGTACCTTGGGCCTACCTTAGGGGTGACTAACATGTAGCAAAGGGAAGGTTTAGGGACTTGCAAGTGTGTGCACTTGCCAAGTCGACTATGGCAGCACCAGGCTGCGCACAGGCTCTGCGGTGGCAGGCCCGAGTTACACTTTACGGGCTGTTTACGTGGGTGGCACAATCCAGTGCTGCAGCCCACCAACAGCATTTGGTCTATAGGCCCTGGCACTCGCAGTGCACTTTACAAGGGACTGACACATAAACCAAATAGGCCAATCATGGAAACACCAATCCATAACGCATTTTATACAGGAGCACTTGCACTTTCCCACTGGACCGCAGTGAGGAAAGTGCGCAGAATCATTACACCAGCAAAAACAGAGTCAAAACCGGGAGGTCAGAAAGCAAAAAGTCAGGGGAAACACGCCAAAAGATGCCAAGTCTAACACATGTCCCCTCCAGCTGAAAGTAGGGAGAACTACCCAACCCCATTGAAGTTCTCTTCACTAAGGCGGAAGAACCTGGACAGACCATCTGCGTTGGCGTGTTCTGTACCAGGACGGTGTTCCACCATAAAGTCCATTCCCTGTAGGGAGATGGACCACCTCAGCAGTTTTGGATTCTCACCCCTCATTTGCATCAACCATCTGAGGGGCCTGTGGTCTGTCTGAACCCGGAAGTGAGTCCCAAACAGGTATGGTCTCAACTTCTTCAGTGCCCAGACCACAGCAAAAGCTTCCCTTTCTATGGCACTCCACCTCTGTTCCCTGGGAAGTAGTCTCCTGCTAAGGAAGACTACAGGCTGATCCAGGCCCTCTTCGTTCAGTTGTGAGAGCACCGCTCCCACACCATGCTCTGAAGCGTCAGTCTGCACGACAAATTCTTTGGAGAAGTCAGGTGCCTTGAGCACGGGCGCCGTGCTCATGGCTGCCTTCAGGGCATCAAAAGCTTTCTGGCAGGACTCAGTCCAGATCACTTTCCTGGGCTGCCTCTTAGAGGTCAGCTCTGTTAAGGGGGCAACGATGGTGCCATAGCCCTTAACAAATCTCCTATAGTAACCGGTGAGACCTAAGAAGGCTCTCACCTCTGTCTGGGTCTTGGGGGTTCCCAAGCCAGAATGGTGTCAATCTTGGGTTGTAGGGGCGCCACCTGGCCGCTTCCTACCTGGTGTCCCAAGTACACCACAGAACCCTGCCCGATCTGGCACTTACTGGCCTTGATCGTGAGGCCTGCACCTTGCAGAGCCCTCAACACTTTCTCAAGGTGCTGTAAATGTTCTTCCCAGCTGGAACTGAACACAGCAATGTCATCCAGGTAGGCGGCACTGAAATCCTCCAGCCCAGCCAACACCTGATTGACCAACCTCTGAAAGGTGGCAGGGGCATTCTTCAACCCAAAGGGCATCACCCGGAATTGGTAATGACGTTCTGGGGTTGAGAATGCTGATCTCTCCTTGGCCCCATCGGTTAAGGCAATCTGCCAGTACCCAGACATCAAATCAAACGTGCTGAGGAACCGGGCAGCTCCCAACCGATCAATGAGCTCATCAGCTCTGGGGATGGGGTGCGCGTCAGTCCTGGTGACGGCATTGAGCCCACGGTAGTCCACACAAAACCGGAGTTCTGGAGTGGCACCGGGCGCAGCAGCCTTTGGGACCAAGACCACTGGGCTGGCCCAAGGGCTGTGGGAGGGCTCAATCACCCCTAACGCCAACATCTTAGAGACCTCCTCCTTGATGCTGGCTCTGACCCGGTCAGTCAACCTGTAAATTTTGTGCTTCACAGGATGGCTGTCACCGGTGTCCACGTCATGGGTACACCAGTGAGTAACACCGGGGGTCAGAGAGAACAGTGGGGCGAACTGTCCCAACAACTGGCGACAGTCCCCCTGCTGCTCCTGAGTCAGAGTAGGGGAGAGGATCACACCCTCTACTGACCCATCATGCTCCTTGGTAGACAGGAGGTCAGGGAGAGGCTCGCTCTCCTCTTTCACCCCATCATCTGTCGCCAAGAGCATACTCACTTCGGACCTCTCGAAGTGGGGCTTGAGGCGGTTCACGTGAAGGACCCTCAAAGGGTTCCTTGGAGCCTGCAAATCCACCAGGTAGGTGACGTCACTTTTGCGCTCCTTTACCTCATATGGCCCAGTCCACTTGTCCTGCAAGGCACAAGGTGCCACTGGGGCCATGACCCACACTTTTTGCCCAGGTTGAAATTCGACCAGAGTGGCATTCTGGTCATACCATCTCTTCATCTCTTCCTGGCTTGCTTCTAGGTTCGCCTGAGCGAGTTTCCTGAAGCGGGCAGTTTGGTTTCGAAAGGCCAGCATGTAGCTAAATACATCCTGGGGAGTTTTCCTGGGAGCTGCCTCCCAGCCTTCCTTTACCAAACTCAGAGGTCCTCTGACAGGGTGGCCATACAGGAGCTCAAAGGGGCTGTACCCAAGAGACTTCTGAGGCACCTCCCTGTACGCAAAGAGTAGGCATGGCAAGAGGACGTCCCACTTACGCCTCATGGGTTCTGTTAGACCCTTGATCATGCCTTTCAAGGTCTGGTTGAATCTCTCCACCAGACCGTTTCCTTGTGGGTGGTAAGGAGTGGTGAACTTGTAGGTTACACCACACTCCTTCCACAGGGATGTCATATACTTCGATATGAAATTGGTCCCCCTATCAGAAACCATCTCTCTGGGGAATCCCACACGGGAAAAGATCCCCATTAACGCCCGGCCCACCACTGGCGCCGTCGTTGTCCTGAGAGGGATTGCCTCCGGGTACCGGGTGGCATGGTCCACCAAGACCAGGATGTACCTGTTGCCCATGGCTGTCTTGGGATCCAGTGGCCCCACAATATCCATCCCTACCCTTTCAAAGGGTGTACCAACAACAGGAAAAGGTTGGAGAGGAGCTTTGACCTTCCTCCCACTCTTACCACTTGCCTGGCAAGTTTGGCAAGACCTACAGTGTGCATCTGACTGCCTTCGCATTTGGGGCCAAAAGAAGTGGGTGACAAGCCTGTCAAAGGTCTTGTCCTGCCCCAAATGTCCTGCCAAAGGCACGTCATGAGCCAGACCCAGTAGGAAGGTCCTGAAGCGCTGGGGTACCACCAGCACACGGGCTGACCCAGGCTCAGCAACCTTAGGCTCACTGTATAGGAGACCACTCTCCCAGTAGATCAGATGTGACCCGGACTGATTACCAGCTGCCTGGTCTGCAGCCTGCCGCCGCAGACCCTCCAGAGTAGGGCACTCGTTCTGCTCCCTGCAGAACTCCTCCCTGGTGGGACCCCCTTCTTGCTGGCAATGGGTCAGCTCAGAGATGTCTCCCAGTTCGGCTACCTGCTCCCCTGTAGGCACCGGGGCGTCCCCTCGAGGTCCGCCTCCTCCCGGTCCGTGGGAACTTCGGGGGCCGGTTTCCCGCGCCCCTGCCCTTTCTCTTGGCAGGGACTTGGGCCACTGTTTCAGGCTCCAAGTCCTCTTGATCACCCTTTCTGGCTGCCATTGACCGAGTAGACACGCATGCCCACTCTGGCAACCCAAGCATCTCCAAGTGAGACCTGAGCTCAACCTCCTTCCATAAGGACTGCTCCAGGTCGTTTCCTAGCAGGCAATCTACAGGCATGGTAGGGCTCACAACCACACTCAAGGGACCTGAGACCCCCCCCATTCAAAGGGAACCTGCGCCACCATACATTGGCGCTCAGAGTTGTCGACAGCAACTACTTGGTGGAATGCTCCTGGGACTACTTGCTTCTCAGACACCAGGTGACACCGGACTGAGGTCACACTGGCTCCAGTATCTCTGAGAGCCTCTACCCTGTTCCCATTAATGGTCACCCAGGTGCTATATTTCTTTGTGTTAGGGGGCACCTGGTTTCCAGGGACCATCTCACTGTCCCCTAGTGAGACAAGGGTCATTTCTGCGGGATCCCCACCCTCCTGTGGGCACCCCTCCTCCCCAAGCGCTACACTAGCCAACACTTTGGACTGTCCACCGGTGGGTGGCTGTGTCCCCTTCGGGCACTTGGGGTCCCCCTTAAAGTGACCTACCTGGTCACATGCATAACACTTGCGGGGGCCGGTCTCAACAGGCTTCCCTGTAGAGACCCCTTTCTTCTTATCACCGGGGGCTGGGAACCTTTACCCTGGGTACTAGTTTGGGGCCCTTTAGAGAACTCCTGTGCTTTACCCTTGTCCCCCCACCTTTCTGCTGGGGACCCTGCCCACCTTTGGCTGAGTCTCCCCCAAACGCTTTCTTGTGGACCCTGGTACTCACCCAGCGGTCCGCTTCCATAGCAAGCTTCCTGGGGTCAGTTAGCTTACTATCAACTAGGTGCTGGCGCAGATCTGCAAAACATAGACTAGACAAGTGCTCCCATGCAATCAAGTTGTAGAGCCCCTGAAAATCTGTTACACTACTGCCCTTCACCCAACCATCCAGAGACCTGCAGAACACATCCACACATTCCAACCAAGTGTTGGCATCAGACTTCTTACTGGACCTTCACTGATCCCTGTACTTTTCAGGAGTAAGACCATACTTCGTGAGAAGGGCATCCTTCATGTCAGCATAGGTGAGGTGATACCCCTTACCCAAAGCTATCAGAGCGTCCCTTGCTTCTTCAGGGAAAAGTGGCCACAATCCTGCTCCCCAATTCTCCTCAGGGACCCCATTCATGTGTATGGCTGCCTCATAACCCTGAAACCACCTTTGTATGTCATCCCCCTTCTTGAACTCCTTGCCTACGTTCTTGGGAATGTGCACAATCCTGTCTGCCTTTCTGGACGAATTGCTGCCACCATCTGAGCCTGACTTACTCCTAAGTTCTAGCTCCTTCAGTTCTCTCTCATGCTCTAAGAGCATCTTTCTCTCCTCTATGGCCAATCTCTTCTCCTCCCGCTCACTCTCCAGCCTGAGCTTCTGCAGCTCAAACTGCCTTGCCTCCCGCCTGTCCTCCAGCTCCTCTGGGGACAGACTGCTGCTGCCTGACCTGGCGGGTTCCCCCTACCCAAAAGCACATCCACCCTGGAAATAGGCTCCTCCACCTCCTCACTGAGATCACCAGGCTGCCCATTGGCATGTCTGGCTGCTACCCAGGCCCTCAGCGCCTTCTGTAGCTCCTCCTTCCTTGTGAGGCCTTTAATTTGGACTTTTAGGTTTTTACAAATCGCTCGTAACTCCTTTACGGCGTAGGATTCCAACCTGTCCTCCTCAAAGATAACTTCCAGAGATGCAACGGATGATGCAATTGATTCAGGCATGACAAAAGTCGTGAGTTGAAAACTAGCAAGATCAAAAATAGGCCAAAAGAAAAAGAACCAGTATGTGGTACGTAATGGTCTGCGATATGGTAGTAGTGCACACCAATCACTGTAAGTCAAGTGCAAACACAAGTCCTATCCTCACCGCTGACAACCAATGTTAGAAATGGGATCTCTAGTTGGCAAGGGCTTGCACCTTTGTCCAAGTAGGGACCCGTCTTCCTAGTCAGGGTAAGGGTGTTACACTCGTGAAGTAACCCCTGCTCACCCTCGTGGTAGCTTGGCACGAGCAGTCAGGCTTAATTCAGAGGCAGTGTGTAAAGCATTTGCACATAACCAACAGTAATACAGTGTAAGCACTACAAACGGACACCACACCAGTTTAGAAAAATAACCAATATTTTATATATTCAAGACAAGACCAATTACGACAAAAATCCACAATACTATACTTTACGAATGAATACTTGATACGGTAACTTCTTCTTTGCAGGAATAGCACAAAAGCAAAGTTCGTACGAGTCGGTAGCTCCGTCCGAGCCTACCGTGATGCTGAAAACCACAGAGTCTAACAGTTCCAGCCGACCGCGTCGATACGGGCCAGCAGAGTCATGAACAGACTCGGTTACAGTACCTTTCTCGTTGTGGCTGGTATGGAGTGTACGAGCCGGTCGGCGTTCGTCGCTGTTGCGGTGCAAGACGGAGCGATGCAAGGTGCGGTGTCCCTCGATGCGGTGCAGGCAGCGGCTCGATGAGCGTCGTGCAGACGGAGTCGGTGAGTCCAAGGCGTGCGATGCAGGGTGAGACGATGCTCGATGCGGTGCTGACAGGTTGCGATGCATGCGACAAAGCCGGAGTGCGGGAGCTGGCGTCGGACAGCGGTGCGAGTCAGAGCGGTGCGTCGCAGACGTGCGAGCGGTGCCCCAAATGCGGTGCGGTCTCGACTCTTGAGCCAGTTGCAGCGACCGCGTCGGTCGGGTCCGGTTGGTTCAGTGAAGCGATGCGATGCGAACTGCTGTGCCCACAGGTCACGGTGCAAGCAGCGGCTCGATGTTGGCGGCGTCGGACGTCGCCCACGGTGAGACCAGGGTTGCGATGCGAAGCGGGGCGATGCGGTCTGCGGTGCAAACAGGTCACCGGCCAGGGATGGATTCGGTTGACGGAGTCGGTTGCAGTTCCCTTCCTCTGTGGCAACTGAAACAGCATTCCAGAAGCGGTACCCAGAGGCTTGTGAAGTCTTTGCAGTCCCTGAGACTTCTTAACAGGAGGCCAGCTCGGTTCCAGGCCCTTGGAGATACTCAGCACAAGTTTGTAGAAAGTTCAGTCCAGTCCTTTCACTGCCCAAGGCAGAAGCAGCAGCTGCAGGCCAACCCAACAAAGCAACAACACAGCAAAGGGGCAGTACTCCTCCTGGCAGCTCTTCCAGCTCTTCGTCTTGGCAGGTTCCTTGATTCCAGCGAGATCTAAATTCATGGGGTCAGGGCCCCAATATTTATATCCCAAATTCCTTTGTTCTCTGAAGGCAGAGAGGCCTTTGCCTAGTCCAAACCAGTTCTGGAGCACTTTGTTGACAAGTCTCCATCCCTTCTTTCAGTGAGTAGGCCAGGGACATCAGACGCACCACAGGAGGTGGAGCCAGCATTGTGGAGGGAAGGCACTGTCCTATTCAGGGCCCAGGTGCGACCCTCCCACCCATCTACATGTAGATCTTGCTATTCAGCCCTGTGCTGACTCACCCTGTCTCCTGGCATCCCCCAGCCCCTGTCACTCACGTTCCAGACAAGGAATACACAACCTCGCAGAGGCAGGCTTGGATGGTTAGACAAGAAAATACCCACTTTCTAAAAGTGGTATTTTCAAACCCAGAATGTTAAAACCAACTTCACTACAAGATGCGTTTTATCATTCTGAGTCCAGGCATACTAAACTCGAATTTCTACCATGTTCCCGGCGTCAGTTATGATTATAAACTGTAATAATCGAAACTGCCCGTTCTGGCCTAGGGGGAACAGGTAGCCTTGCAATAGTGAAAAACGAACTAGGCTGTAATTCACTATCAGGACATGCCGCACACACCAGGGCATGTCCTACCTTTCGCGTACAACGCACCCTGCCCACAGGGGTACCTTGGGCCTACCTTAGGGGTGACTAACATGTAGCAAAGGGAAGGTTTAGGGACTTGCAAGTGTGTGCACTTGCCAAGTCGACATGGCAGCCCCAGGCTGTGCACAGGCTCTGCGGTGGCAGGCCCGAGTTACACTTTACGGGCTGTTTACGTGGGTGGCACAATCCAGTGCTGCAGCCCACCAACAGCATTTGGTCTATAGGCCCTGGCACTCGCAGTGCACTTTACAAGGGACTGACACATAAACCAAATAGGCCAATCATGGAAACACCAATCCATAACGCATTTTATACAGGAGCACTTGCACTTTCCCACTGGACCGCAGTGAGGAAAGTGCGCAGAATCATTTCACCAGCAAAAACAGAGTCAAAACCGGGAGGTCAGAAAGCAAAAAGTCAGGGGAAACACGCCAAAAGATGCCAAGTCTAACAATGTGTATCATGTGCTTATATGATTTATTTGAAATCGACTAAAGCTTGTTGGTGACCGTAAAAAAAAAAAAATCACGCTGGATTTAAGAACAATTTTTAGAAATAGAAAAATATTTTGATCTACCCAGAGAACTGGTATCCAAGTGGATGAAAGCACAAACTGGTGTGGTGGGGGAAAGCACAAGACAAGAGGCAAAAAAGAGGGAGGGTGTGTGGTGATGGTAACTGTTAGAAATGGGATCTCTGGTTGGCTAAGGCTTGCGCCAAAGCCAGGCAGAGACCACCACTCTAGTCAGGGCAAGGGAGTTACACACCGAAGATAACCCCTGCTCACCCCCTTGGTAGCTTGGCACGAGCAGTCAGGCTTATCCCGGAGGCCATGTGTAAAGCGTTTGCGCACCACACACACACAGCAGCAACCCACTAGGCACACCACAAAAGGAACTCCACACAAGGTTATATCAAAAATAGCCTTTGTATTATCATAAACACATAGAATAGTAATCACACATTTACACTGTGCCAACTGGCACTGGGCAATATCTACAGGGGATTATATACACCTGACAGGGCCAATTGGGCCACTGTCAGAACCATCACAAGTACACCTGATAAATGTAGAACATATAATACACTTAGGACACAACCAGTAATTACTGGTAAACACTGTACTCAGCATTATCTCCTGCAACATAAACCATATTATGCACAGTATCACATCAGGCGTGAAATACATTCTGCGCCAACCTCATAAGCATAAACACATTATGCCATAACCTCATAAGCCTAAACGCATTAGACCATAACCTCCTAAGCATAACTCACAGTATGCAAAACCTCATACACATAAACCACATTAGAGGCATAAATCACGGGTCATAAATCACAGTAAATGATTCACATTTCCTGCGCACCACATAAATCACATTAGGGCCTGGCGCCCTATCCACCTAACACTCCCCCTGGCCAACTGGCCTCCTCAGAGGGCTCAAATGCCCTATGTCCATAAAGTCAGGGCTTGGGCTGCCAATGCAGCAGAGTCCACAAGTGCGCAATTGCGATGGGGCAGAGGAGTGTATTTCGCTCCTGTCTCACTGAAAATGCCCCCAAAGAACTAATGGCCTAAATGTTGCAGCTGCCGCTAATTGCCGTGCAGTTGTGATGCAAAACGTGGGCCTGGGCACTCACTGTGCCCTTTAAACCAATGTGCAAAAACGTTGCAGCTGCCCGCGCTGGTGCGGCGCAGCTGGGAACAATGTAAATGGGCCCTGGCACGACTGTGCTCTCGGGCCCCACTGGGGCTCTATCAGAAAAACATGCCCCCCTCGATGCAGCTGCCCACTGTGAGGCGGGGCAGCTGGGAATGGCAAAACTGGAAGGAGCACGGGCCCCCCCCTCTGGGCCCTCTAAAAACAACTATGCCCCAACGTTGGAGCGGCCCTCTATCAGGCGGGGGCCGCTCAGGAAATTGGCACCGACACTGTGCCTTAATCATCACAACACCGGACAATGGAGGATCCCCCACTCACCAGGTCTACAGGGGAACTCCTCCTCTGGTGCTCTTCTCCTCTCAGGGCGGCTCAGCAGAATGCGGGGCTCTCTCTTCGCTACGAGAGCCCCGTCGACCAACGCCAGCATTTCTCCCCACTTCACCCGGGCCCCCTCCTGGGACCTGGGACTTCAACGTGGAGCCTGGGAGGCTCCGGACGGATCTCCGGACGTGCGTAGGGGGCGTAGGCCCCACCCACAACCAGGCAAGGCCGCCTGGTTTCCGGGTCGCGCTGATAGCGGCCCGGAGAGGATTTCTTCTGCGGCTCGGGCCGCAGCGGTGATTTCACCAAGAAGCCGGGTGGGCACCTGCAAATAGGCACCATGATGCGGGGTGGGCACCCGCAATTTAAATAAGCATAAAGCGGGGTAGGCTCCCGCTTGGTATCGCAAAATGCGGGGTGGGCGCCCGCAATCATAACGGCATCACGGGGGAATCCCTACGCATAGCACTGCGCAGCCCACGCTCTTCCTCTCCTCCTGGGAAAAATAATTAAATAAAGCATAGTGCTCACGAGGCGCAAGGAGCCAAAGCTCCAACAGCAAAAAAGTCCTTTAGGGATCAAGGGGGCAATGCTGGGCCCAGGGAGGCAAGCCCTCATGGCGGTTCCTCCTGGGCCCCAGCAGCAGCCCGCCCCCGCAGGTTCAGGAACAGCACAGAACAATTTCATAGGGTCACAGCCCCTATATTTATACCACAAATCTCTTTGTCTGCAGGACAGGGCATGGGGGAACCAGATGCAACTGGTTCAGGGGGGATTTGGAGCACTTTGTTTTCCAAGCTCCTCTTCCCCTTTGTCAGGTGGGGGCTAGGTGATCAGACACACCACAGGGGGCGGAGCCAGCATTGTGCAGGCTGGGCACAGTCCTATTCAGGGTTAAGGGATTACTCCTCCCACTACTCCTACTGCAGATGTCCCATTCAGCCTAGCGCTGACTCACCCTGCCCCTCCTGGAGCCACACACACCTCTCGGCCCCTGTCACTCACAAGCCAGACATGCAATTCACATCAGGCAGGCAGACACATAGCACACAGAAATGCCAACTTCTAAAAGTGGCATTTCTCCCATAGTCATAATAAATCTGCGCACACCATTGCACAGCATTTATTCTCACAATTTCATACATACTAAACTCGACCACGCTGCTCCTCCCATTCCAGGAATTACCACTGACACACTTAATCAGGGAATCCCCCATGCATTCCTATGGGAGGGCAGGCCAACTTTACCACACGTACACAGAGAGCGCACGCACTTTACACTGGACCACAGTGCTAAAGTGCCCAGAGGCCTAAAACCACCAACACCTTGTCACAGAAAAGGCAAAAAGTTTATGGGTGAACCTGCCAAAAAGGGCCAAGTCCAACAGTAACACAGACACATTTTAAAAAAAAATCACTGCTACGCAGCCAGCACTGTCCTTGAAATAGTCTTTTGTTGTAATTGCTGGTTGGAAAGAACGGTGGAGCATGTGGCAACACTGATGAAGGGAGTGTGAGGGGGAATACGGGCAAAAAGTTTTTAAAAAACGCTGTGAAGCAGCCAGTGTTGGCCGTTGTATAGTGCTTGCTCAAATGGTTAAGTAGCAGCAACAATTATTAGAGAAACAAACAATAAGTCGCATCCACAATACCAATTTTAAATTCAAACTTGCAAGGAATGCAATTTATTTACAATGAAGTTAAGAAGTTAAGTTGTGGCAACGCAGTTGCTCATTCCTCTTTAAATAATTAAAATATTACAAAAATTGGTGCTCAGGGTTGGGAAACGGGAGCTAAGGAGTGATTGTGGTCAAAGTGGAACCGTGAGGGTAGTGTACAGGGACAGGGTAGTGTGACATATATCCATCACATTCACATGGTAGTACTGATCCAGCCTTAACAAAGGTCAGTTGTTCCAAATGTGTCACAAAACAGTACATAAACACTGTCAATGAATTACAGTTGTTCTAGCTTGTGTTCTGGTTGTAGTCAACGTTTCGACCCCTATACAGTTAACTAGGTCAGAGGTCTTCAAACTTTTTTGCTCTGAGCCCCCCTGAGCAAAATGTTTTGAGGTCGGGCCCCCCCTCCAAAACTTTATGGCAAGGATTGGGAGAGCGGGAGGGACATGGCTGCGTGCAGGAGGCGGGTCTTATGAGATGATTTCAGGAGTACTTTTTCTATAGTTCACGAACCACACTAAATATGAGACTTATAAAACAGCAAATTAATCAAACAAAAACATGTATTGTCCCAAAAATACCGCTCCCCATAATTGGGGTGTTTGAGCCCTCACACTCTTGGACCCCAATGCAACTAAACCTACTGCACTAATGATAACTGCAGTCCTGAGTAGCAGGCTATCTCCTCTGCATCTTTTAACTCTTCCCCATCATGCCTGACCATCACTCCAATCTTGAAACAGGCTCTCTGTCCTGTTAAGAAAAAAGAGCTCCCACATGTTGTATCCCTTTTTTTCTGCAAGGGTGCCCTCAGTCATTATGCTAGAAAGGAAAATAAGCTCCCATGCCCCTTTTTTAAAGGTAGACAGTCATAATTGTGAAGCAGTGGGCCCCTCAAACCCCTGGGCCCCAGCCCTGCTGCATCTGCTTCATTAATGATAACTAACAGTGGCCACTTACACACCTGGCAGCAGTACCTGCTGCGCTGATGAATGGCCCTTTATGAAGCCTGGAAATGCAGCAAATACACGCCGTACTTCCAGACCATCTTCATTTACATGTATTTGCAGAGGTATTTGTGCCCCCTGGGAACCCATCCACGCCCCCCCCCAGAGGGGCACGCCCCACAGTTTGAAGACCTCTGACAAACAATCTTCCCCCTCAACGCAGACAGCCTTGCACTATGGTGCAAGGGTGCCTGCGTAGGCGCTAGACAGCTAAATTTAGCGCCAGTGCAGGGGGAAACGCAGGGTTGCACCATATTCTTGCAAATATGGCGCAGCCCTGCGTTTCTAAAGTGACGGAGCCTGTCGTTAGCCTTCTTGGCTTAACGACACGTCGCTTCGCCACTTTATTGTAAATATGCCCCCTAGTTCCTTAATTCTCCTCAATATGTTTATGTTTCAGTCTCCAACGAGTTCTTTGTGTGACAGATTTAAGAGGTATAGGTCTTAGAAGAATAACATGATGACAAGAGGTAAAGGGGGTTGTGATAAAAGGAACTATTTGGGAGATTACTGAAAAATGATCCTGGGGAGGTGATGGATTATACACATGAAAGTGGACGTCGAGGTTCGAATTAACGGGATGTTGAAAAATGCAACTCATGTCCAATTAAAAATGGATGCCGTATGTAGAAAAGATGTTTAGTGTTATTTGCAGAGGGCCACAAAGCGCTAGGTCAATTCAGAACGCAAAAAGTCTGAAATTAGAAACATCTTTCATGGTTGCCCTGTTGTCAGCGCATTCTCAATATGTGAAGCAAAGAGTTGGACTTAAAAGATATTTATTTTTTTGCAGCTAGGTTGGGCATAGATGCATAAAAGTTGCGAATTGTGCCCACTACGTGCATCAAAAAGCAGAAGAATATTTAATTGACTTGAACAGTGTGCTCTTCTATGGCATCACAAATCCCACAAGTTTGTCGAGTTGAAAGTATAGATGGGCGAGCCACTGAAGGCTCGAGTCTGAATCCGGGCTCTGGCTCAGCTCGAGGTCCTATTGGAACCTCGAGCCCATAAGAAGCATGGCTTTCATGTGGCTTCTACCTGCCTCCCTCCCTTTACCCAGGATCTGGCATTAGGGACAGAGATGCATAATGCGGAAGTGGGGATCCAGGTGCGAGTCTCAGCGTCGGCTCAACACCCTGTGATTCTGGGCAAATCACTTAATCTCCCTGTGCCTATAAACAATCATGTAACCTTGTGTAATGTGACTGGTGCTCATGTTAAGCGCTCGGCCATCTCTGGTCGAGTTCACGCTGTATTTAAAAACTGCAGAAAAATGAAGTAAGAGGTAAAAACAAACCCTTAACATAAGGAAAGGCAAATAGATATGCATTTTCCGCTGATTTGCAAAAAATTTAACCAGAAAACCTGGAGAAATCGCGGGCTCCTCGCTTATTAAATTGTGTGATCTTAGGCAAATATTTTATTTCACCAAAACTGTTTTCTTCATTATCGCGTAGGAGAGCACTTTTAAATGTGAGTTCAGACGACCAGTTTTACAAAACTATCACTTTTAATAAGTACTTTTCACTGCGGAATATAGTGTGCCTTATTAATGTCAAAGCTTCGACAGGTTAAAGAAATACACTTTTAGGAATTTTGAGGAGGCCTTATCATATTTTACTTGATGTTTGTTGTATGATTTACTTAGCAAATATTTTCAGTGCTTGGCACCTGCACAGGCTCTAGGATGCGAGCCAGACCCTCGGCTCTGGCTCGCCTCTAGTTGAAAGAAACGTACAGCTTTCCCAGAGTATGTAACTACATTGAACAGAACGTTTCTACGATATGTATTTTCTCCTCAGTTTGCTAGACTGCAAAATACACACCACCTCGAGCAGGAAATCATAAAGTTTCCGATTTGCTGCCTAGTTTATCAGAAAGTGATTTTCTGTGCACAGCACTTTATATTCTTTGATCTGGAAGTATAATCGTAATCTGTATATTGACCCTGCCAGCACACTCACTGACCCCCGCCCCCACCTCAGTTCTCACTTTCACTTCGAGGGCTCGGAATAAATGAAGACAGCCTGGAAATGCAGCAAATACACGCCGCACTTCCAGGCCATCTTCATTTACATGTATTCGCAGAGTGATTTGCGCCCCCCTGGGAACCCATCCACGCCCCCCCAGGGGGGCGCGCCCCACAGTTTGAAGACCTCTGAACTAGGTGAATCCAGCCTTAGAATGGGGTCTTCATCAGGACTGAGAGAGTTAAAGGCACCTAATTAAGCATCCAGCATGTTTCTATGGGCTGGGCAGTCATGTGAAAATTCGGCTCAACAGAGCTCTCAGAAAGGGGGTGGAGGTACGGCCATCCGTGCGCGTACGTGGAGGTAATTCTGCAGGTCCAATGATCACTGACAGGTTTCAGATAAATCTTGAAACAACCATCCGGCTCCGATTCTGTTGTACCGTACTATTGACCCGGGTCTGGTAGCCTTTCGGGTATCCCGATTGATACACAACACTGCTCAAATGGTTGGCAAGAAAGGAGGGCAGAGCAAGAGGCAACATGCATTGAGGGCAGTAGCGGCTCGCATTGGGCGTGCTGCGGGGCGGTGGGGCGGGGTAGGGGAGGGGCAGGGTGGGGGGGTAGCAAACACGGACATAGGATGGAACGGAGGAAAGTAATTATTACGTTCCTCACCACCCCGCAGCACGCCCTATGTGAGCCGCTACTGATTGAGGGAGGGCGTGTGCGGAGGCAACATGGTCAAAAAGTAAAAGAAATTGCGCTATGACACGGCCAGCACTGGGCACGTCATAGGAGATATTTTGTATTGGTGTGGAGGGAGGCAGCACCAAGAGAGGGAGGGCAGGTGAGAGGGAGCACCGATAGAAGGCGGAGGTGGTTGGCAACACAGAGAGAGGGCAGGGATGGTTGGCAACACAGAGAGAGCGAGGGTGTATCTTGGTGGATGGGAGCAAGCAGATGAACAACAGAAGCTTGTAGGGAGAAGCTGGGAGCAATGACCTGGGCAGTGGAGGGAGGTTCTGGGGCACGCATACAGACAACAGTGGGTGGGAAGTAGAGCCAGGGATAAAACAGATGTTGAAGCAATAGATGGGCTGGGGGAAGGAGACGGACAGCAGAGGGTGGGCAGGAAGAAGAGAGAGGGGGGAGAAGTACATGAGGTAGCCAGCTGAAAAAGATGCTCTTTGGTAGAGTGCTTAAACATAAGAGAACAGAGATCCTTAAAAAATGAGCAGTGGAAAGACACATGTAATGCGTCTATGAGGGGCAAAAGGATGAAGAGGAAGGGAGCCTGTGGCAGCAAACTAAAAAGAAACAAGCAAATGAGGGTGACAATGAAGCCAAACAGTGGTAAACAATGGGTGACCTCTAAGCCCAATGTTAGAAAACAAAATATCTCCCAAACTGTACATCATGCACTGTCTTAGGTGAAAACGTATCTCAGCAGTGTTGGCTTTTCATAATCCTAGTTCTTCAACTATGAGGTGGGCTCACACAATGAGATAAGTACTATTCTGCTATTTTGCATGGTTTCTCCTCTAGCATGACCTACAAGTAGCCCCTCTTTAAAAAATTAAAAAGCAGACTGTGTCTCTTAAAGGGACAGGTTCTGCCTTTAAAAAGTGTCCCATTTGAGAAGACATCGGGGGAGCATGGGGTGGTCCCTCCTAGTCTGCTGTCTGCTGCCATGAGGCCGCATGGCATGAATTCCTATGGCAATAATGGGACAACCACCCTTTGTGAATCAGACACCACCTTGACTTGGGTGAGAGTATCTGGTTGATGGCAGTGACAATGCAATGATGCAGTGCATCATGAAAGGCACTCATTCCAACCTTTTTGACTTACAAACATGATTGTATGGATTCCCAAAAGTTATTTTACAGCCACAAACCCACTGATTTTGTAAACTGTAGGAACTGAGACTGAAAAATTCTTTGTTTCATATTTTGTTACATATATATTTCAATTTTTAAGTCAAGCCTAGAGGCAGTGCGCATGCGCTGCTCTGCGAGGCATGCAGTATTGGAGTATGCACTTGAAGACCCGCCCACTCTCCGCCCATATTTGTCATTGGCTTGTGTCATTGTCCTTCATAAATACTGGTTTCTGATTCGTAAATAGGCTTGTTAGTCCCTCCTTAGTACTGCCTCGTCTTCATTTGTAGCCTCCCATGGCGACTGGCCCTTTTACTTCAGTTGTTACACGGTACGTGTTATTTAGTCTGTAAGCACTATTTTCTTTATTGAATTTCTCTGACTACAGGAGGCACATGGGTGCCCGCTTTCAATAAGAACATGGGCGTCCACTTTCACTTTAACACGGGCGCCCGCTTTCACTGTAACATGGGCCCCCGCTTTCAATACCAACATGGGCGCCCGCTTTCACTTTAACACGGGAGCCCAGCATTATCTCAATCCCCCAACCACCCCCGTCACTGCTCAATCTAGCTCCGTCGCCCTCATGTCTGTTTCTCCCCCCACCAACCAGACCTAAACCCCGCCTCCTACCGAGACCATCTACGTTGCCTTTATCCTTGCTTGTATGATACTCATGTTGGTTGAGAGGGCCTTGTTCCTCCTGGTGCACAGATGGTCTGGTGGTGCGATTATAAGTGTTAGTGACGTTTTATACCTTCTTAATTTACATCCTATAGCTGATGGATGTCAGAAAGCCACATCAAGCAGTTGCGTTGGGGGTGTAATTGGTGTAAGAATCTTCCAGTTTTCTGCACATCTTGAAAAATATATAGAGAACACACACTGGGGCATATTCACAAGAACGTGTGATAACTACCGCAAAAGTTGCTTAACGCAACCCTTCACATCGCAGTCTAACGTGGGAAAATAACACCGTGTTAACGTGGTATTCCCAACCCGGCGGCACCATGCGATAGTAGCAGGATAACGTGCCAAATGACCGCCCAAAAATTAACGCGACGCAGAAAAATGCCAAACAGGAACGCAAAAAAACCTGCGATGCCCCAAATTGCGATACAAAAATCAGCGACAACCAGCCACAGGCCCGCAATTCCCACGCGTAATGCGGGAAAATGCACTATAAAACCAACCAAAAAAAAACACCAAAACCAAATCAAACTGCGTAGGACCGAGTGCAGAGGACAACCCGAACCCCACAAGCCCCACGGAGGACCAGCCAGGAACCCCGTGTCCGGGGAAGGGCAAGGAGAAGAGGAAGAGGAAGACGGGGTTCAGTCCGCAGGAAGACAGGATCATCATCACGGAGGTGATAGAACACTACCAACAACTGTTCGTCACCTCCACTGCGTCATCGGCAACACAAACGGAAATATGGCAGTCCATCGTCACCAAAGTGAATGCAGTCGGTGTGTCGAGGAGGACAATGGAGGAGGTCAAGAGGCGCTGGCATGAAGTGCACAGCCAAACCAAACAGAAACTCGCTGCCAGCATGAAGGCAGCAAAGGCGACTGGAGGTGGGAGTCCTGCGCCACAGGAGGAGCTGGATGAGCTGGAGGAAATGGTGGCCACAGTCATCAGTGTGGAGACGGTGCAAGGAGTTGGGGGTCTGGACACAGCCTGATATGACCTGACCCAACAGCAACAGGGTGAGTAACCACCAGGGACTTGGGGGACGAGGGCAGATGGGCACAATGGCACACATGCACAATCATGTTCAGCACACTGCACACCCACAATGAGTGTGGAACATGTCCCTGATACCCTTGGCACACTGCAGCACACATAGAAACACCAAGTAGGCCCCCGTCCACAATGTGCACAAATGGGCCCCCCTCCATATCACCAATGCCACAACCTACCCATGCACATGTGCTGAATCCAGAAAAGCAGCGGCTCCGTGAGCCACACTGACAATGCAAGTGACACTGCATGACAGATAGCATGGCTGAAGTCATAATACATGACATGGTGCACGAGACGACACTGAGGTGGCTGAGTGTGGACCACATCCGTAAAGGAGCAGGTCACACTCTGACACATCCACGTGCACCTACGACACATGACGTCAAAAACACATCTGCAGACAAACAATGCACAAGAGTACCAAATATCTCGAGTAGCACAAATGACCCAAGTCGCAAACATCCCAGCACCCGAAAAGCACACAAGTCAAATGCACACCGACTCAAAGGGATAAGGGTCTGCCAATACAGGGCTGCAGGGGTGAATCGCCAACAATGCAGCACACACACATAGCAATCACAGTACATCAACTTGACGACAATGTGGGACAGAGTGCAACCCCTACACCACAGGACAGAGGACACAACTGGTGCCGCTCATGCGTAGAAACTGGCCAATCACATCTGGCAATGCATGACACTGTGAGATGATAATGTACGAGTACAACTACACATCCGTCATGTAGTCGAAATGTCCACTGTACCCCATCAAATAGCCAGCTTCACCAAAACAGTCACAATGTACATCGTCATCCAGTCTGAATGTAAACATCTACAATGCATCAACATACATGGAACACACTGTTAACCTGCATCTCCCCTTTACATTGCAGAGGGACAATCAACACCTCCTGCAGAGCAGACCACACATCTCTTCAGTGATGATGAAGAGGACACCCTGCCCATTTGCCCAGACACACTCCAACAGCTCGTGGACAGCCTCCACACCCCACCTCCAGGAGCAGGGCAGCCCAGCTGCATCGCGGTGAGCCCACCCCCTGCACAGACCACACAGCAGGAAGCACACACCACCACGGCTGCCTCCCAGGACCCCCACGACCAACACATGGATTACAAACGCCGTGTGTTAGGGTGCCAGGAGAAGATGGCAGATCAGCTGCGGCTGGGTTTCGAGCTCATGGCAGCCAAACTCGATGCCATACGTGGGTGACTGAGTCCCATCAGGGAGCACCTACAGTCCCTAACGGATACCCACTGTCCGCACCATGCTTACCAACAATCCTTGGCTGACATCGCTGGGTCCATTACTCGGATACAAGAACTGTCTAGGCAGACAGGCTCCAGCGATGACAGCACAGAGTTGACACAGATGCGGAGGAGAATGGAGACCATGGAGCACATGCAGGCCGGAAGTATGGCTGCCACTACTGAACACCAGCGAGATGTAGCTGTGATCTTCCATGCATTGCAGATCCTCATCCTGCCATTGCTGCCACTGAGCCTGTTCCAGATGACTGCTGCAGGAACCTCGACACACACATCTCCGCCCCCTGATGTGTCAGTGGCACACAGTGATGCAGCCCTATCATCTCCGCACCCTGATGTGTCAGTGGCACACAGTGACGCAGCCATAACACCACCACACACACCTGACACACCGGACACATAAGACGTCTCAGAGGAGTAAGATGTGGAGGGTAATGACTGTGTGAGGAATGAGTTAATAGCATCCGTCCCTGCCATATGGCCTGTCCCTGCCTGGTTGTGCTCTCTGCATCATGCCCTGGAACAACACCTCCCACTGTCCCCCAAAACACTCTGCGACCTTCACATGGACCCCGACATGGACTGCCATATCTGCTCTGGTAACAATGACACCGCAATCCGGCGGCGGACTGAACTCTTCCTCTTCAGATTAACTTTGCCTTGCCACAAGGACTCTGGTTGGACACCACTGGGCAACCATGTTATGTGGGCTTGAAGTGGCCATGTACTGCTCCAGCTCCGACACTCCCCAGAATGTGAATAAAACATTCCAAATCACACAGATGTGTCATGTCTATGTTCACTCTTGTATAAATGTTTGGATGCATGTAGGGACATTGATTGCACTAAAAGGTACACCCTGGTAAATGTCATCAATGTGCATGTTTGACCCTGACCCACATGGCCACTTAGATGACTGTGGAGGTGTGAACTAGCTGTGGCATCATTGCAGAATAACAACAGTCTCGTTGCCCCCCAACATAGCCCCACGTCCATGTATTAAATAGGGCTGTGTGTGGAAATGTCAAATTTGATAGCAGTCCTCAAGTGGTGTCCCCCATCAGATGTGACAACAGAGCATCTCTTCGCATGCCTACTGTAGGAGAGTAGGATCTGCCTCTTATGTTGCCCCCACTTTTTTTCTGATGTTTACACTGGTTTCTGGCTATAGTCTGGCTGGGTCCCTGCCAATCAGGGCCCCAGCCTCTCTGTTCTCTCTAAATGACTTGGAGTGCACTCTAGGTGCACTAGTGATTGGATACTGTGGTACCTCATGAGTCCCTAGTATATGGTACCTTAGGTACCAAGGGCATAGGTACTTCACAGGCCTACCAGGGGCTGAAGCAGGTATTATGCCACCCCTGGGAAGCAGACTAAATCTGACACCACAGGCCTGCTACTGCAGCCTGGGTGAGGTGGTGCTAGCACCCCTCACTGAGATATAGGTTCCCTATATCTCTCCTGCACACACATTTAAACCTATCAGTCCCCCTAAGGCAGGCCCTATCAATCCTGAGGGCAGGGTGCTTGGTTCCTATGTGAGAGGGTGCTGCCTCTGCAGCTCTCAGAGTCCATTCTCTGGGGCTGTTTGTGGATGCGGTTAAACCATATACTCTTAAGTGCATTATATCCTCGCGGTAGAATGCTAACTTTGGAATGGCTGCATCAAAACATGTCGTGTTTGGTGTCAAACATCTTGGAATACTACCCCCCCGCCAGTTCTGGCGGCGGGGGTAGCATTCCACCCTTCTAGAGGGATAGACATGTACCTACTGTGGAAACGCGGTAGAATCCTGCAGAGCCCTGGCATCACAAAATGGATGCCACCAGTCACAGACACTGGGCTGTCCTCTTGCTGATGACCGAAACTCGCAGTGGAGGAAGCCCAACAATAGGTATCTTGTCACAGGAGGGTGTGACCACCTTCCGGACAGGGTTTAGTGTATTGGGGCTGGGTGGGTGCACTCTTAGAGTGCTTTGAAGTCCTGCACTGGGGGAGCAGAAGGCTCCTCTGTGCATATGCCAGTTCAAACCAGCTCAGGGGCTACCTGCCCCTGCCCTGGCGCGAAACTGGACAAAGGGAAGTGGGTGTAGCCACCCACTCCCCTGACCCTCCCATAGGTGGGGTCATAGAGCTAGTCCCTCCCTTTCTTTTTAGTATAAGAGGGGGAACCTGTGCATTGCAAACTAGATACCCCTGGACGACGCTCTACAAGAAGAATCCCGGACCTTCGACGTTCCACTACCTTTGGAAGACGGAAGAATCTCCCTTGGAGTCAAGGAGTGACTCCCCTGCTTGGCAGGCACCAAAAACGACAATGACGGTCGCAAACGACGCCGCTCCCGCCGGAGCCCGAAGTCCCTGCAGTCCAGGAAGAGGATTTCCTGACCCTTCCAAGGCCATTGTGAGTCCCCAGCGAAGCTGAGGCAAGTGGACCCCACGAGCAACGAGGAACCGCAGACCCTGGGTACCGTGCACTATTGTCAAGTGCAACCCCTTCACGACGTTCTACGAACTTGTGCTTTGGACCACGTGTGGTCCCAGCCTCCAGCAGAGATCCCTCCCAAAATCAGAGGCCTACACCGTCCCGAGTGACCGTGGGCCCCTGTTGAGTGAATCCTCCTGAGGCGTCTTTGCGATCCCTTGCCAGCCGGCTTGTGCGTCCCCAGAAGACTTTCCAAAGAAACCAAAGGGCTCCCCTGGTTGCTCCAGGCCTGCCCTGACCTACCTTCGCTGGGTAAGTTCCTCAGACCTTGCTGGTCTGCACCATTGACTTTTCCGTTCCACCATGAGACTTGCTGCTACCAAGTCTTGTTGGCTCTAATCGGGTCGCCGACACCGCAGTCAGCTGCAGACTTTGTGGGACACGCTGAATCCAGCTCCTGGCTATCCTCGACGCCTCCGGGACCTCGTGGTTGAAGAGTCAAGACACCAGTGAACGACCTGAATCTGTCGACGACGGTGGGCATTCATTTTCCTTGCCCCGGGTCACTGCCAAGTGACTGTGAACACTGTCCCCTCTGCTTTCAGGTCTTCCTCCTTCCGAATCCAGGCTTGGATTCCAACGGACACTTCTTCTGTCGCCGCAAGCAGCAAGTCTTCACTGGCTCCCATTGAAAACGACGCAGCGACCCGACACCAAAGGACACCTATGCACCCGGCTCCCCTGGGTGAGGTAACTTTAGCATTACAGTGCTCCCGTGAGTGTGGGCCCTAGAACTACTTACCCTGTAAGTGGCTTGCTTGTAGCTACCCTAGAAGTGCCCTAAAACTCTTATTTTCTAAGTGCGACAATTGCGCTGACTCGTACTGGGTTCGCGTCTGTGTTAGACACATCGCGTCCAACTCCCTTGTAACACTATCTATAACCGTGTCCTTCGACTCGTACTGAGTCCGATCGGTGTTCGCCTCGAACACACAAGGGGCCTGTAACATTGGAATATCCATTGCGCTGACTCGTACAAGGTTCGCGTCTGCGTTAGACACAGCGCGTCCATCTCCCTTGCAACTCTATCTGTAACCGCGTCCTTCGATTCGTACAAGGACCGATCGGTGTGTTCGCCTCGAACACGCAAGGGACCTTTAACATTGAAATCTCAATCGCGTCTGTTCGCATAGACTCGTACAGGACTCGCACCGGTGCCAGGACACCGCGTCCGTCCCCTGTGGGTCTCCTACAACTACCTGGGGTGGTTCTTGGGGGTCCCTCGATTCTAACTGCTCTAGACCTAGGTCTAGCCAAACTAAGATTGTGATATTTGATTGTGCTAACTTATTTTGATAACATTTGATTTGTACATATGTTCCTGACTTCTAATCTCATAAAGAGATTAGTAGAGAGTTGTTTATTAATAAATACATATATATTTGATATATATACCTGTGTGGTGTCTTTTCATTTGGTGATTCAAGAGATTGTGTGGTAAAACAAGCTGCTTTACATTCCTCCAAGACTTAGCCTGAAGGCTGCTCTCCACAGCTACCACTAGGATAGCTTTCTATAAAGGTTGTCTTAAACCTACCAACCATAAGAGTCGAATTGTTCTGGTGTAAGGTGTCCACTTTAATTAGTGAACAGCATATACCAGGCCAACTTCTCACATTGGTGGCAGCGTGTGGGATTCCAGCTTGCTATTGTTTTACCAGAAAATCTCTATTTGAATTACTAACTGAAAACCACTATAGGTACTCAAGGTACATATAAAATCAAGCTTAGTATCAATAAGTTCTACTGAACTTAGAGCTGTGTGCAAAAGGGATAGCACACCCTTTCTACAGCTCAAGCTAGTATCAGTAGGCCACAAACTAGTGTAGGTAGTACAACACTGCACAACACTAGAATGTCCTCAAGGGATGGACCCAGTGGATCCACCCAGCTTCAGTATAAGGACCTGACTTTCTGTGACTTGAAAGCCATGTGTGCTGAGAGGCACCTGAAGATAGGACAGAGTCCCTCCACACTACACTTGATAGATCTGCTAACAGCAGATGACCTTAGATTAGCTCTAGGAGCTAAGGGGTCTGGATCAGTGGGTGGGTCAGTTATAGTGTCTGGGTCAGATGATGAACATCAGGATGACCAGGACTCTGTGATTGTAGGGCCAGGCCCAAAGGGGTCTGAACCAGACAGAGGAATTCTCCCTAAGAGAACTGACATAGTGGAAGACAGGCACAGGTCCCTCTCCAGGGAATCTGAGCACTCCTTTCACTCTGGCAGAGAAACTGTCTACCAGAGGAACTCCTTCTTCCCAAGAAGAGAGACCTCCTCTGAAAGGATGTACAAACTGCTGCAGTATGAGGAAGCAAGATTTGCCCTCAAAACCAAGCAGTTGGCATTAGACAAAGAAGCCTTTGAGTTCCAGAAAGCTTCTAGAAGAGAGGGGTTAGAACCCCCTGGTGGCAGCAACAGTGTCCCTAGATGTAGAGAAAATACTCCAGACCATAGGAACCTGAGCAAGGTTGTCCCTCCCTACCAGAGTGGGGATGATATCCACAAGTGGATAACTGCTATGGAAAGGGCCTGAAGAGTACAACAGGTCCCCCAAAAGCAGTGGGTAGCAATCTTGTGGCTCTCCTTTTCAGATAAAGGTAGAGACAAGCTCCTCACTGTTAGAGAAGAGGATGCTGATGACTATGAAGTCCTGAAGAGTGCACTGATAGATGGGTTTGGCTTAACCACTGAGCAGTACAGGTTGAAGTTCAGAGACACCCAAAAGGCACAGACTCAGGACTGGACTGACTTTGTAGATTGTGCGACCAAGGCTCTGGAGGGTTGGCTGGTTGGCAGTAGGGTTACTGATTTCAAGGGATTGTATAATCTAATGATGAGAGAACAGATCCTTAATAATTGCCAGAACCAGTTGTTGCATCAATACCTGGTGGACTCAGATCTGACCTCTCCCCAAGAATTGGGAAAGAAGGCAGACAAGTGGGTCAGAACCAGGGTGAGGCAGAAAACCCAGAACCAAGGGGGTGACACCAAGAAGCAAGATCCTAAGGGCTCTGAGAAAGGTGGGGATAAGGCAAAAGACCAGAAGTCTTCACAAGGGCCCCAAACATCTGCATCTGGTGGGGAGTCACAATCCAACAAGGGAAAAGGCCAAAAGAAGCCCTGGTGCAAATTCTGTAAACAGAAAGGGCACTGGACTTCTGATTGTAACAAGTCCAAAGACCAAACCACCACCACTCCTGCCCCTAAGGCAACTGTTCCCCCTAGCTCAGCTACTGGTGGAGGTGGTACTCAGAATAAGGGTGTAGTAGGGTTGACCCTGGGTTCTGGAGTGGACTCTGACCTAGTCAGAGTACCCACTCAGGCAGTGCTGATTTGTGATGGAGACCTTGATATGTCCTTCCTAGTAAGCCCCAGTAACCTGGGCAAATACAAACAGCAGCCTGTAATAAATGGCAAACAGGCTTTGGCATTTAGGGACACAGGTGCTAGTGTCACCATGGTGGCAGAGGATCTTGTGGACCCTGGACAGATCATCCTGGGCGAAATGTACCAGGTGACCAATGCAAGCAATGTCAGGACCAACCATAGTCTGGCAGTTGTGAATTTCTCCTGGGGAGGGGTAACTGGCCTCAAGAAGGTTGTAGTCAGTGCAGACCTCCCTGTAGAATGTCTATTGGGCAATGATCTAGAGACTTCAGCCTGGTCTGAAGTAGAGTTATGGACTCACGCTGAGATGTTGGGCATCCCTGCAGAGGTATTTGCTGTGACCAGGTCACAAGCAAGAATGCATAACACTGAACCAGCTCTGGATCCTGGAACAATGGACCAGATGCTTCCCAAGAGGAGGAGCAGTAGGGTAAAGGCAGTGCCTTCCCCTCTGTCTCAGATCACAGATTCACCTCCAGAGGGAGGTGAAGCAGATCCTGAAGAAGGAACTGCCCCAGAGGGACTTGAGCCTGATCAGGTTGAGTTCTTGGGGGCAGGGGGCCCTTCTAGGGAAGATCTGAGTAAGGAGCAACAGTGCTGCCCCTCTCTTGAACCCCTCAGACAGCAGGCTGCTGCTGAGGCTGCTGGGAGTGCTAGTGGGTCCCATAAAGTTTATTGGGATGAGGGACTCCTATATTCTGAGGGTAGAGACCCAGCCCCTGGAGCCACCAGGAGGTTGGTAATACCTCAGAAGTTTAGGGGGTTCCTCTTGACCCTAGCACATGACATCCCTTTGGCAGGTCACTTGGGCCAAAACAAGACCTGGGACAGGCTTGTTCCACATTTTCATTGGCCACATATGTCAGAGGACACAAAGGAGTTTTGTCGCTCCTGTGTCACATGCCAAGCCAGTGGCAAGGCAGGTGGCACAACAAAGGCCCCCTGATACCACTACCTGTGGTGGGGGTACCCTTTGAAAGGGTAGGGATTGACATTGTTGGTCCCCTTGACCCTCAAACTGCATCTGGGCACAGATTTATCCTGGTGGTAGTGGATCATGCCACCAGGTACCCAGAGGCAATTCCCCTGAGGACCACCACAGCCCCTGTGGTGGCAAGAGCCCTCATTGGAGTCTTCTCCAGAGTGGGTTTCCCAAAGGAGGTCATTTCTGACAGAGGTACCAACTTCATGTCAGGATACTTGAAGGCAATGTGGAAGGAGTGTGGTGTAACTTATAAGTTCACCACCCCCTATCACCCACAATGCAATGGGTTGGTTGAACGCTTCAACAAAACCCTGAAGGGAATGATTAAAGGACTCCCAGAGAAGCTTAGGCGGAAATGGGACCTTCTTCTTCCCTGCCTGTTGTTTGCATACAGAGAGGTTCCACAGAAGGGGGTTGGTTACAGCCCATTTGAGCTTCTGTTTGGGCACCCTGTAAGAGGTCCATTGTGTTTGGTTAAAGAGGGCTGGGAGTTACCTCTCAAACCCCCAAACAGGATGTGATGGACTATGTACTTGGTCTCCGCTCCCGGATGGCCGACTACATGAAAAAGGCAACCAAAAACCTGGAGGCCAGCCAAGAATTGCAAAAAGCTTGGCATGACCAAAAGGCTGTGCTGACTGTGTACCAGCCAGGACAGAAAGTGTGGGTGTTGGAGCCTGTGGCCCCAGCAGCCCTCCAGGACAAGTGGAGTGGCCCCCATACAATAGTTGAACAGAAGGGAGAAGTCACCTATCTGGTGAATCTTGGAACTCCCAGGAGCCCCCTGAGGGTGCTCCATGTCAACAGATTAAAGCCATATGTTGACAGGGCTGACATGGGCTTGCTCATGGCAACTGATGAGGACCAGGAGGAGGAGAGTGACCCTCTCCCTGACCTGCTCTCTCAGAACCCTGATGATGGGTCAGTAGATGGTGTTGCTTTGGCAAGCAGCCTCACTGACCATCAGCAAACTGAGTGCAGACAAGTTCTGCAACAGTATAGACATATGTTTAGCCTGACCCCTAGTCAGACTACCTGGTGCACCCATGAGGTGGACACTGGAGACAGTCTGCCTGTCAAGAGTAAAATCTACAGGCAACCTGACCATGTCAGGGACTGTATCAGGACTGAAGTCCAGAAAATGTTGGAGCTAGGTGTAATTGAGCCTTCAGATAGCCCTTGGGCTAGCCCAGTAGTCCTGGTACCCAAGCCTCATACCCAGGGTGGTAAGAAAGAAATGAGGTTTTGTGTAGACTACAGAGGCCTCAATGCAGTCACTAGGACTGATGCCTATCCCATACCAAGGGCAGATGAGCTGATTGATACTTTGGCCTCAGCCAAGTATCTAAGTACATTTGACCTAACAGCTGGCTACTGGCAGATCAGATTAGCTGATGATGCAAAAGCCAAAACAGCATTTTCGACCCCTAGTGGGCACTACCACTTTGTGGTGATGCCCTTTGGATTGAAAAATGCACCTGCCACTTTTCAGAGGTTGGTGAATAAAGTTCTGGCAGGGATGGAAACTTATTGCTCAGCTTATCTAGATGATATTGCTGTCTTTAGTTCCTCCTGGCAGGATCACCTGGTCCACCTCAGAAATGTTTTGGAGGCTCTGCAGAAAGCAGGCCTCACTATCAAGGCCACTAAGTGCCAGATAGGGCAGAGTCAGGTTGTGTACCTGGGCCACCTTGTAGGTGGAGGCCAGGTTCAGCCTTTACAGAGCAAAATCCAAACCATAATGGAATGGGTTGCTCCAACCACCCAGACACAGGTGAGAGCCTTCTTAGGCCTGACTGGGTACTATAGGAGGTTTGTCAAGGGATATGGATCTATAGTGACCCCCTTGAATGATCTGACCTCAAAGAAAATGCCAAAAAAGGTTCAGTGGACAGCTAGCTGTCAGAAGGCATTTGAAGACCTAAAGCAGGCCATGTGCACTGCCCCCATCTTACAGAGTCCAGACTACACCAAAAAGTTCATTGTCCAAACAGATGCTTCTGAGCTGGGTGTGGGAGCTGTACTGTCTCAACTGAATGATGAAGGTCAAGACCAGCCAGTAGCTTTTATTAGCAGAAGGCTGACCCCTAGAGAGAAACGTTGGTCAGCTATAGAGAGGGAGGCCTTTGCTGTGGTGTGGGCCCTGAAGAAGCTGAGGCCATACTTGTTTGGCACTCACTTCATAGTTCAGACTGACCACAAGCCCCTCCTATGGCTTAAACAGATGAAAGGTGAAAACCCAAAACTTTTGAGGTGGTCCATTTCCCTACAGGGGATGGACTATACAGTGGAACATAGACCTGGGACCCAACATGCCAATGCAGATGGACTCTCAAGGTATTTCCACTTAGAACACGAAGACTCAACTGGTCAAGGTTAGTTTAGTGTCCCTGCGTTTGGGGGGGGTTGTATAGGAGAGTAGGATCTGCCTCTTATGTTGCCCCCACTTTTTTTCTGATGTTTACACTGGTTTCTGGCTATAGTCTGGCTGGGTCCCTGCCAATCAGGGCCCCAGCCTTTCTGTTCTCTCTAAATGACTTGGAGTGCACTCTAGGTGCACTAGTGATTGGATACTGTGGTACCTCATGAGTCCCTAGTATATGGTACCTTAGGTACCAAGGGCATAGGTACTTCACAGGCCTACCAGGGGCTGAAGCAGGTATTATGCCACCCCTGGGAAGCAGACTAAATCTGACACCACAGGCCTGCTACTGCAGCCTGGGTGAGGTGGTGCTAGCACCCCTCACTGAGATATAGGTTCCCTATATCTCTCCTGCACACACATTTAAACCTATCAGTTCCCCCTAAGGCAGGCCCTATCAATCCTGAGGGCAGGGTGCTTGGTTCCTATGTGAGAGGGTGCCTCTGCCTGAGCAGGGCCCCTCTGCAGCTCTCCGAGTCCATTCTCTGGGGCTGTTTGTGGATGCAGTTAAACCATATACTCTTAAGTGCATTATATCCTCGCAGTAGAATGCTAACTTTGGAATGGCTGCATCAAAACATGTCGTGTTTGGTGTCAAACATCTTGGAATTCTACCCCCCCGCCAGTTCTGGCGGCGGGGGTAGCATTCCACCCTTCTAGAGGGATAGACATGTACCTACTGTGGAAACGCGGTAGAATCCTGCAGAGCCCTGGCATCACAAAATGGATGCCACCAGTCACAGACACTGGGCTGCCCTCCTGCTGATGACCGAAACTCGCAGTGGAGGAAGCCCAACAATAGGTATCCTGTCACAGGAGGGTGTGACCACCTTCCAGACAGGGTTTAGTGTATTGGGGCTGGGTGGGTGCACTCTTAGAGTGCTTTGAAGTCCTGCACTGGGGGAGCAGAAGGCTCCTCTGTGCATATGCCAGTTCAAACCAGCTCAGGGGCTACCTGCCCCTGCCCTGGCGTGAAACTGGACAAAGGGAAGTGGGTGTAGCCACCCACTCCCCTGACCCTCCCATAGGTGGGGTCATAGAGCTAGTCCCTCCCTTTCTTTTAGTATAAGAGGGGGAACCTGTGCATTGCAAACTAGATACCCCTGGACGACGCTCTACAAGAAGAATCCCGGACCTTCGACGTTCCACTACCTTTGGAAGACGGAAGAATCTCCCTTGGAGTCAAGGAGTGACTCCCTTGCTTGGCAGGCACCAAAAACGACAACGACAGTCGCAAACGACGCCGCTCCCGCCGGAGCCCGAAGTCCCTGCAGTCCAGGAAGAGGATTTTCTGACCCCTCCAAGGCCATCGTGAGTCCCCAGTGAAGCTGAGGCAAGTGGACCCCACAAGCAACGAGGAACCGAAGACCCTGGGTACCATGCACTATTGTCGAGTGCAACCCCTTCACGACGTTCTACGAACTTGTGCTTTGGACCATGTGTGGTCCCAGCCTCCAGCAGAGATCCCTCCCAAAATCAGAGGCCTACACCGTCCCGAGTGACCGTGGGCCCCTGTTGAGTGAATCCTCCTGAGGCGTCTTCGCGATCCCTTGCCAGCCGGCTTGTGGGTCCCCAGAAGACTTTCCAAAGAAACCAAAGGGCTCCCCTGGTTGCTCCAGGCCTGCCCTAACCTACCCTCACTGGGTAAGTTCCTCAGACCTTGTTGGTCTGCACCATTGACTTTTCCGTTCCACCACGAGACTTGCTGCTACCAAGGCTTGTTGGCTTCAATCGGGTTGCCGACACCGCAGTCAGCTGCAGACTTCGTGAGACACGCTGAATCCAGCTCCTGGCCATCCTCGACACCTCCGGGACCTCGTGGTTGTAGAGTCAAGACACCAGTGAACGACCTGAATCTGTCGACGACGGTGGGCATTCATCTTCCTTGCCCCGGGTCACTGCCAAGTGACTGTGAACACTGTCCCCTCTGCTTTCAGGTCTTCCTCCTTCCGAATCCAGGCTTGGATTCCAATGGACACTTCTTCTGTCGCCGCAAGCAGCAAGTCTTCACTGGCTCCCATTGAAAACGACGCCGCGACCTGACACCAAAGGACACCTATGCACCCGGCTCCCCTGGGTGAGGTAACTTTAGCATTACGGTGCTCCCGTGGATGTGGGCCCTAGAACTACTTACCCTGTAAGTGGCTTGCTTGTAGCTACCCTAGAAGTGCCCTAAAACTCTTATTTTCTAAGTGCGACAATTGCGCTGACTCGTACAGGGTTCGCGTCTGTGTTAGACACATCGCGTCCATCTCCCTTGTAACACTATCTATAACCGTGTCCTTCGACTCGTACTGAGTCCGATCGGTGTTCGCCTCGAACACACAAGGGGCCTGTAACATTGGAATATCCATTGCGCTGACTCGTACAAGGTTCGCGTCTGCGTTAGACACAGCGCGTCCATCTCCCTTGCAACTCTATCTGTAACCGCGTCCTTCGACTCGTACAAGGACCGATCGGTGTGTTCGCCTCGAACACGCAAGGGACCTTTAACATTGAAATCTCAATCGCGTCTGTTCGCATAGACTCGTACAGGACTCACACCGGTGCCAGGACACCGCGTCCGTCCCCTGTGGGTCTCCTACAACTACCTGGGGTGGTTCTTGGGGGTCCCTCGATTCTAACTGCTCTAGACCTAGGTCTAGCCAAACTAAGATTGTGATATTTGATTGTGCTAACTTATTTTGATAACATTTGATTTGTACATATGTTCCTGACTTCTAATCTCATAAAGAGATTAGTAGAGAGTTGTTTATTAATAAATACATATATATTTGATATATATACCTGTGTGGTGTCTTTTCATTTGGTGATTCAAGAGATTGTGTGGTAAAACAAGCTGCTTTACATTCCTCCAAGACTTAGCCTGAAGGCTGCTCTCCACAGCTACCACTAGGATAGCTTTCTATAAAGGTTGTCTTAAACCTACCAACCATAAGAGTCGAATTGTTCTGGTGCAAGGTGTCCACTTTAATTAGTGAACAGCATATACCAGGCCAACTTCTCACACCTACTCACACACATCTGTGTGGACACAGTCTGTTTTGATGGATGACCTTGATCTACATGGCAAGAAGTTGGACACCATACGCACATTGCTGGGGACACGTAAGAGCACAGGTCTGCAAGCAACTATCCCAGCCACAATGTCTGGCTCACAGAGGTGGAGCTGTCAATAGGGACTCACCCCCAATTCACAAGCATCAGTCAATCCCTCCCTGTGTACGGACAATGCACATGTAGACACAAAACTGTCATTATAATCAACACTCATCACAGTTGCACACAGGTGAAGTTGTGTAAACTTTATTAGCATGTGCGTGTCAGTACGGGCAAGGCAAGGGCCACAACATGCAGATCAATGTTTAGGACACTTACAGTCAGCTTAGGAACATGTCGAGGTGCAAGTAATGGGGTGGCAGAAATGTACACCAATCATCACGGATGTCAACGGTCTCAACCCACCTTGCCTTGCTGGACGAGTCATGTGATATTTTGCGTCTGCTCATTGGCCCGTGTCAGGGGACATGACTCACAGCCCATGGGATCTGCATAGTGCTGTAGCACCGGACTGCGCTGACTGTGTGCTCTGCTGACAGTGAGCAGGTGAAAGGATCCTACAAGGTCACATGTCGTACTACATTGCCATGTGTGTACTCTCCCCCCAGCAGTTTCTCCGATTTTGGAACGTTGCCAGGCGACGCTGTGCAGCTCCGCCCATGGGACTGCATCACCTTGCACAGGTGTGTGTACACACACGTAGGTCCACGCACATGCATTCTGGGTCCAGGCGAAGGCAGACATGTCCACTGTTGTGGTGGGATATGTGACCATTCCTCCAAGATGCTACAAGGTGTGGGGACCTGTGCTGTGGGTGACAATCAGTTGTGGCTGCAGGAACGTAGTTACTCGTCCATGTATGCAAGCGCTGCTTCATGGGAAATGTGTTCCAAGAGTACATCGTTGTCGAGGTCAAGGTACACGAGGGCGAGCCAATCCATTACCTGGTCCGGGCAGCTGTGCTCCGTCCACACCGTTTCACCAATCCGCAACACAGCCCAATAGGGGAGCGCCTCGATGTGGTCACTGCATACGAGGAGTTGTGCAATCTCCCATGCCCAACTGCCTGCACATATGCCAAATATCAAGGCATCCCATGCACGGGTATCACGGTTACACTCCTGTTCGTGGGCCAATAGGGGGCGCACACACAAGTCATAATCCAGTTCAGCTACCGTTGTGTTGGATAGGCAGACATCCATGGGCCACTCGAATGTGCAGGATCGACAGTGGAACCAGGGCTGGACACAGGTGACGTACGCAAGACGGAAACTCAGACGGTAACTGATGCGCAACACTGCCAGTGGCAGTGATCCCAACAGATGCAGCATTCGTGCACGGTACTGTTCCACGTGACAGGGGTTGTGCATGTGCCCGGGATTCCCAGCCATTGCCTTTGTTGGTCTCGTAGCACCGGCACTCTTCTGACAGGCAGCAGTTATGTGGATGATATGCCACTGCTCGGAGCAATGAGTCGTATTTGTGTGCAACGTTTGGGCGTATGGGTTGTTTTTTACTTATGTGTCAGGGGCATCCCAAGCAGGTGTGCCTCAAGCAGGGACAAGTGTGTGTGGGGTGTGGACACGTTGGTCTTTCATTCCCGCAGTTCGTGGTGTGGGAGTCGTCACGATCTGGTATGGTATCTCTCGCAGGGAGTGCCAGCCGCATTCAGGACCAAGGTCGGGGGTTCAGATGTCCTTCAGCCTTGTGTATTGAGACAAAGGAGCTTTCATTCCTGATGTTGGTCTGACTACTGCTTGCATTTTTTAAATGTGATGTGGCCTTCGCGTTGCTGTTGATGCCAGGCCTTTGACTTAGTGTGCACCAATAGCGATACACACACACCAGTTGGCATGTATGAGCCAGGAGCACGATTGGCCTTGCGCTCCTTGTACAATCTCTCTCTTTCTCTCTCTCACTCCCTCTCCCTCTCTTTCTCTCCCTCTCTCTATCTCTATCTCTCTCTCACTTTCGCTCGCACTCTCTGTCCTTTGATGAGCGCATGACACACCTTCTTATCTGGAATTTTGTTTTGCAGGCTGTGACTTACAGATTGTCCTGAGACGACCCGCCATGACTCTTCAAAATAGTTATTTTGTGTTTGTTCTGAATGAAAAGAATTATTTGCTAAGTCTAAGATGAATGTATGATTCTCATTTTTCTGACGACACATGTATGTTAGGTGTTGTAATTGTGTGACATCAGGCACATTGTTTTGTTTATGACTTCGTGACGTTGATGTGACATATCTTTGTCCGGGTGTGGGTGGGGGGTGCCCGGAGTGGGGCCCCGGGTGGGGGGGGGTCCTGGGTGTGGTGGCGGTGGGTGTTGTTGCCCTCTTGGGTCTCTGGGATGCATGGTGAGTGGCTCCATGGCTTCTGTTGTTCTTCATGTGTGGCTATGGGCTGTGCTCCCTTGTCTGGTGCAGGTTGGCATCCGACTTTACACCAGGTAAGAGCAGGTGTTAATTTCCTGCTGCTAACGCGCCTTAGCGCATGTTTTCTGATCTTATCGCCGATCGGGCTGGTTGTTGAGAATGTTGTGGAGTGGTGTTGTCGCGGCTTTTTGCACGGGAACACCTACTCTGCATATCATTAGCGTTAGTTGCCGGGCTCATCTGTGGCGATGTTTTTTGCGGGTGCTATCGCAGGAAAAGTGGTGATATCGACTGTTTGCACCAGCTTGTGAATGGGGCGATGATTTTATCGCGACTTTGGCTGAGATGAAGTGCCATTAACTCGGCGATAGTTCCTTGAGAATATGCCCCACTGTTTTCTGTTGTTCTGTGTTCTCTAACGCGTTGATTTTAGTTCAAATGTTAATTCCTAGGGTGGAGACCTCGGTGGTACAAGAAACAGGAATACATTCGGATAATAATTACCAAGAACTGGTGTTATTCTTCACCCATATAGATATGTTCGCAGTGTATTAAATACGCTGCGCAATTTGGTTTTTCAGACTGGATTTTTCTTAGGCCTTTCAACAGAAAGCTCTCTCCTTATTGTTGTTTTTGATCTCGAGCCTCTCCGTTTCCTGCTCTCCTGCAGTTTCTATTTAGTCGATATTGTTATGCATAATGATAATTGCTTCTTGGATAAATTCAGGGTGTGCAATATGTAAACATATATAGAAGTAAACATCGGGATTAGCCAAATATCATGCATTTCATCAAGCAGAGAAGCCAACATTCAAACCAAGGACTCCTGGATAAGAGCACACAACATGGCCACCGGACCACATCTCCACTTATGTTGATACCTACCAAGCTAATATACTCTGCTCTGGGAGAAACCCAATGGGCTGCACCGACTCCCAAAATGGCACCCTGGCGCTGTCTTACCCTATGCCCTTCAGATACCATTGAATGCTGTCACGTTTTACACCTGCTGATACTGCAGTCCAAATGAACACACACCTGTGTGTGCAAAATATTTACAGCACAGTGGCAGTCTGTGGAAAATGGCCACCGAACACCCTCACTTGTGCAGAAATTCTTTACGCCCTGGGGCTAAGCACTAATCATAATGAAAGAAATGCTCCAACATACGTCCCTCCCTGCTCATTACATTATGGGTGCATCATCATCACAGCCGCGACCAGCACTGTCTTTAATGCAGACACTGTTTACTGCATTCACATTTATAAATGATGCTTTCTTAGCACCAAAAATACTGCCGCATATTCACTAAGGACTTTTATTTACATGTTTCATATAGTGCCAGCAGGTGTTTCCGAGCACATTAAGTCACTGAATAGAAAGGTAAACACAGAACTACCGTCCCATACTTTTTCATTTATTCTTTTGTCCAATAGTGCTAGTGGCACTCTTGATTTTTCCTGAGAAAAATTTGGGCTCTGAGACTTTTTAAACACATAGGGGCAGATTTACAAGCCCCCTGCGCCACCAGTACGTCACTTTTCGTGACGTACTGGTGGCGCAGGGGGCTCCTCGATATTTACAAGGAGAGGAAAAGCCACCATGCGTGACTTTTCCTCTCCTTGTAAATACCGTCCCTTCACACGCAGCACTTTGCGGTGAAGGGGCGTTCCATGGTGTTGCTGTGGGTGTTCCCACGCAACACCCATGGAACAAGACACATCTCCAGAATTACGAGAAATCGTAACTCTGGAGATGCGTCTGAGCTACGCCACCCTAGAGGTGGCGTAGCGAGACGCACCGAGGAGAAATGTTTTCATTTCTCCTCGTTTTTCCTCTTTCAATGCGTGCTGCATTCTGCAGCACGCATTGAAAGAGGAAAAAGCCTGTACTGATTGTTTTTGTGCAGAAAGGTGCCCCTTCCTGCACAGAAACAATCTCCCATGGCGCAGGCATCCTTGCACCATGGTGCAAGGGTGCCTGCGCCGGCGCTTGGCAGCTGTTTGTGCGCCAGCGCAGGGGAGAGCACAGGAATGCGACATATTCCTGTAAATATGTCGCATTCCTGTGCTCTGAAAGTGCCGCAGCGTGGCGCAGCCAAAGGGCTTGCAGCGCCACGCTGCGGCACTTTCTTGTAGATCTGCCCCACAATGCGGGCAGTCCCATTGGCGAAAGAGGGTAGTGCCAGTAGGGAAAGTTGGTGGTGTCAGTGATAGAAGAGTGCACAGGCCTCATAGGAAACGTCTGCAGTTGGAGTAGCGTGTTTGCTAATGAGTGGTGTGTGGCTAATCTGTTTTGTCTTGTATGTGAGAAGGGTATTTGTGTGTGCTAGGTGTGGTTGGTGGGATGGCATATAAAATGGCGAGTTGTGTGAGATGCACATGATGCTGATGGATTGCGTGCAGAGCAGAGGTTTTTCCAGGTAGGCGACGTTAGCTGTTGATGTAATGCATGGGTGATGGGGTGCAACTTCAATCTCAAGTGCATAGATTGTCTCTGTTCAGTTATTTGCAAAGCAGGAATGGCCTTGATTTGTGGAGGCTGCTGTGAATGTCGGATGACGTCAGCTAGTGATACCTCACTCTCTGAGGCTGTGTGACTCACTATGTAATCTAAGGACCCTCATTGTCACGCGGTTCTTCTGTGCGGCAGTGGGATGGCCTGCTTTTCTTACCTGAAAAGGGCAGCCATTGATCTGTTTTCATTATTTATGCAAGTAACAGCCCCCATTATGTAGATGAAGATACTGTTAACTTGAAAAACCAAATGAGCAGGAGCTTTTTGTATACTTATATGCGCCTGCTGAAGGACTTACAGACATTAGTCGTTATTTCCATGTAATATGCGTTTTTATTAATAATATTGATATTTGCTGTTCATTGTGGGAATCTGTAGGGAACATCCACAAAATTGTTGTGAATGTAATGTCGCGGCCCAGACCGCGCTAAGTGAAACGCCGAGAGAGGGTGAATGTTGTAAACCCCCTCGAGCGTGACCCTGTTGGGCTAGCCCGGCGTACGCCTGGCTAGCGTGGTTGAAAGCAAATAAAGGGGGCAGGCGTGCTGGGCGTAACCAGTGGCGGACTGGCCAAGCAACTAAGAAAGGTCTTTTGCGTGTCTCATTGCCAGCCTTGTAAGGCCCCATCTACGACACGACATTGGCGACGAGGTGGTCTCACCCCTCGCAGCACTCGTATCTGCTCTGCACCAGCCACCTGGTTTCCCTGCAAGCTCGTCAGGCTGAACACCGGTGCCCCGGCGCCACCCCGCTGGCCCCGCCGCCTCCGTCAACGCTGGCCCACCGCAGCCGCTGCGCTGCCTGCACCGCTGCAGCACGTGTGTGCCGGGCCGTGACTCCGCTCACCCCCGTGGCGCTGAGCGCCGAATCCACCGACCGCGACACAGCCTGCAGCTTTTCAGCCCCCGGTGAGTGTCCTGTTCGCGCTGCCAGGCGCGCGGCCGCGTGTCCCAACCGCTGGCCTCAACCCCATCACAGACCTCTCTGCTGCTCCCTGTCTACGCCGCCGGGCCTCCGTGAGCGTGCAGCGCTGCTGCCCAGGCCCTGCCATCCCTACGACTAGCGCCAGCAACAGGCTCCTGCGATACCCGCAGCCACCGCTGAGAGACTCTGCCAGGACATTCTTACTAGCCCGCCGGCACGTGCGCCACCTTGCACGTCTTTCCCCCAGCGCACGCCCTGGGGCGACCCCGCCTGATCACCTGTCCCCATGGCGACCATTCCGCACCTAGAGCCTTTCATCATCACAGGCCCGCCGCCCTCCCAAGCGGCCCGCTGGAGGGTGTGGGTGGAGCGCCTCGAAACGTACTTTGACGCGGCGGACATCCCGGCGCCGCGACGTCGCCCCATGCTGCTTCACCTTGGAGGGGCTGACATACACAAGATAGCAAAGACGGTGCGCGAAGGTGGCCCTCCCAGGAACTACGCCACAATGCGCGACGCCATTACCGCCCACTTTGAGCCATATGCCAACCCGGATTACGAGCGGTTCCTGCTCCGCCAGGCACGCCAACAACCGGACGAGTCAGTAGATATTTTCTACGCGAGGCTCAAGGAACTAGCAAGCACGTGCACCCTCCCTGATGAGGACGACGAGGTGAGGGCGCAATTTATCCAGGGTTGCGCGTCGTCGAGGTTGCGGGAACGCGTTTTGGAGGCCAACAACATGCAGATGAGGGACATCCTCACGTTGGGCCGCTCCAAGGAACTGTCCAAGGCGAGGGCGGCACATATGGAAGCCAAGCCTGCAGCGGTGGTCAAGGAAGAACCGGTGTGCGCCATCCGGACAGACGCCCGACACCCGCGGGCGCACGACAGCATGCCCGCACCGCAACCATCCAAACAGCCTCAGTCCAAACAGCCCCAGCGAAGCCGCCCGTGTGGGTGGTGTGGAGGCCCTTACCCCCATGAGGGCGCCTGCCCTGCGAGCGGGAAAACCTGCAGTGCTTGAGGGAGATTAAACCACTACTCGAAAGTATGCCGCTCGTCACGAAGAGGGACGGCGAGGGGCCCACGGCGGCAAGTCCGAGCACTCGGCCCACTCCCCGACGACCCACACAGCAGCGATATGGACGACGACGAAGAGACCACAGTCCACGTGGTTCGAATGCTACACGCTCTGTCAGCCCCTCAACACGCCACGCCGATGTGCGAAGTCGACGTACAAGGCCAGGCGGTGGCCGCGCTCATTGACACCGGTGCCACGATCAATCTCATTGCCGCCAGTGTCTATCGGGGCTTATCAAATCCTCCCCCGCTCTGCGAGACCAGAGTACAGGTCTATGCTTTTGGGACTCAAGCCCCCCTTCGTCTGTGTGGCGTCTTCCAGGCTGACCTCTCCCACGAAGACTTCCAGCAGCAGGCCAAAGTGTATGTGTCCCAGGAAGGAGCCGGGTTTCTGCTCAGCTGCCGCACCACCCAAGACCTCAATCTCATCCGATTTGCCTTCACGGTACACGCCCAGGACCTCAGCGGGCTGCTACGGGACTTCAGCTCCCTCTTCGAAGGCATCGGCTGTCTAAAGGGCCCAGCCATTCGGCTGCATATCGACAAGACAATTGCGCCGGTGGCCCTCCGACACCGGCGAATCGCTTTCCATCTTCGCCCCAAAGTGGAGGCAGAGCTGCGTCTGCTGGAAAAAGCTGGAGTCATCGAGCGGGTGACTGGCCCCACCCCGTGGGTGTCACCCATCGTCGTCGCAAAGAAGCCAAAGCAGCCAAACGCAGTCCGGATTTGTGTGGACATGAGGATCCCGAATCTTGCCATCAAACGGGAGCGCCACCTGACCCCGACTGTAGACGACATAATCGGAGAGCTAGCAGGGTCCCGGTGGTTCTCAAAAATGGACCTCCGTTCAGGATATCATCAGGTCCCCCTCCACCCGGACTCACGGCCCATCACGGCATACTCTACCCACGCTGGGCTTTGGCGATACACCCGCTTAAACTTTGGAATATCCAGCGCGGCAGAGGTGTTCCAGAACATTGTGAAGAACGTCCTCCAAGGCCTAGACGGTGTTCTGAACGTAAGCGACGACATCCTTGTGCATTCCCCCACGTTGGAACAACACCTCCTGCGCCTCCAAGCGGTGTTCGCTCGCCTACTGGACAACGGCCTCACCCTGCACCGGGAAAAGTGCGAGTTCCTAAGGCGAGACATTAGTTTTTTTGGATACCGGTTTTCGGATAAAGGCATCGGCCCGGACCCGGACAAAGTCAAGGACATACAGGAGGCTCCTGCCCCAACGTCCGTGTCCGGAGTCCGCAGTTTTTTAGGGATGGTCACCTACTGCGGGCGCTTCATCCAAAACCTATCTGATCTAACCGGACCGCTACGTGAACTCACGAGACATTCCAGCCACTGGACCTGGGAAACAGAACAGGAAGAGGCGTTTCAGAATACTAAGGCAGCCCTCTCTGCTGATACCACGCTAGTGTTCTTTGACCCCAGACTCGAGTCGCAACTGGTGGTGGATGCCAGCCCGACTGGACTAGGAGCGGTGTTGGCACAACAGCTGAAAGGCGGGGAATGGGCCCCGGTCGCCTATGCCAGCAGGACACTCACCCCCACGGAACAACGCTACTCCCAAATCGAAAAGGAGGCCATCGCAATCCTGTGGGGGTGCCGCCATTTCCACATCTACCTGTACGGACACCCTTTCACCGTCATTACAGACCACAAACCCCTCCTTCCCCTGTTTCAAGGGTCGTCCTCACGTCCCCCACCGCGCATTGAAAAATGGATCCTGCAGCTACAGGAATTCCAGTTCACTGTGGAGTACAAGCCCGGTACCCGAAATCCGGCGGATTTTTTGTCTCGACACGCTCGTCCTGTCACCGGGCCTGAAGCAGCTGAGGCGGCAGCCACGGAAGACTACGTCCGAATGATCGTGGAGCGCTCCCGACCCCTGCCGATGTCGCTGGCAGACGTGGTGCTAGCCACGAAAGATGACGACTGCCTCCAGATAGCCATCCAGGCTGTTGCATCCGCCAACTGGAAGCCGCTACAATGCCCGACTCAGTTCCGTACGGCGGCTGCCCAGACGACGCTGAAAGCTCTCTATCTGGTACGTCACGAACTGTCCGTGTCAGCCGACGGCTGTCTCCTACGAGGCCCACGCCTGGTCCTTCCAGAGAGTCTTACCCAGCGAGCGGCCCTCCTGGCGCATGGCGCACACCAGGGAGTGGTGAAGTCGAAAAATCGCCTAAGAAGCAAAGTCTGGTTTCCCGGCCTAGACCAGCAGATTGAAGCGGTTGTCCAACGCTGTCCCGTATGTCTAGCAACCAGCCTGCCCACAAGGCCCGCACCGATCATCACCGAAGCAGGCCCTACAGCTCCCTGGGAAAGGGCGAGCGCCGACTTTGGTAGCCTGCCGGGAGGAAGATACATGCTGGTAGTGGTCGACGATTTCTCCCGTTACCCAGAAGTCGAGTTTGTCTCTTCTACAGCGGCAAGTGAAGTCATCCCGAAGCTGGAGAAGCTCATGGCCACCCACGGGCTAATTGGAGAGATCAGGACAGACAACGGGCCTCCGTTCACCAGCGCCGAGCTTGCCGAGTACCTCGCGTCTCACCGGATCAAGCATCGCCGTGTAACGCCAAGATGGCCCCAAGCAAACGGTGAAGTGGAACGCCTGATGCGTACGTTGAACAAGGCAATCCAAATTGCAACAGCTGATGGCCGGAACCTGGAGCAAGCAATATATCAGTTCCTGCGGGAGTACCGGCTCACACCCCATTGCACCACTGGTATCTCCCCAAGTAGATTGTGCTTTGGCCGGACAGTAACGGACACCATCCCGCATCACCCAGTGTGGGCTGAGTCACAGGTTCCCCCAAACCAGTCACTTGCCAGACGGACAAAGGCGAACCAAGACGCGTCCAGGAGGCGTCATGCGAAGGAGAGCAGGTTGGTGTTAGGCGACCGTGTACTGGTACGAGACCACCACCCAGGCGGAAAATTCATGCTGCCGTTCGAATTGCATCCATGGGTCATCACCGAGGTCAAAGGCACGATGGTGACAGCGTCCAGAGGAAATGAGGTGGTGACCCGCAATGTGTCATTCTTCAAGAGAGTTCCGGACGATGATGACGAAGGATCCCTGCCGGAGAGCGAGCCCGCGACGGATACCCCAAGGGGTTCACCGGAGACATTGTTGAAGCGAGAAGACCCTGCGCTACCCATTGTGAACAATGGACATGGCACATCCACCCGGATGGGTGCCCCGGACTTTGACTTGAGCTCGGAACATTTGCCCGTGGACAACAGCCAAGGTGTGGGCGTGCCGTCTGACCCCGCAGCAAGGGGCAGCCAAAGCCGATACAGTCTGCGGCCCTGTCCGAAGCCATCCCAGAAGTACCGGGAATTCGTGGCCTGTTGCCGGGTTTTCCGCTGAAGGTGACGCTGCACCCTGCTGATCAAGTAAGACTGTTCCGATAGACTGTTGTTCTTTATGGACTAATATATGTGTTCATGTTTTGGGTTTTTGTTTTCTTCGTTTGGTTGTGGTTGATATTTCTTGTAGTCCTCTGGGAAAAGGAGGAATGTAATGTCGCGGCCCAGACCGCGCTAAGTGAAACGCCGAGAGAGGGTGAATGTTGTAAACCCCCTCGAGCGTGACCCTGTTGGGCTAGCCCGGCGTACGCCTGGCTAGCGTGGTTGAAAGCAAATAAAGGGGGCAGGCGTGCTGGGCGTAACCAGTGACGGACTGGCCAAGCAACTAAGAAAGGTCTTTTGCGTGTCTCATTGCCAGCCTTGTAAGGCCCCATCTACGACACGACAGTGAATATAGGGAAAGGGGCTTCTCCACGGGGGAAAATATTTTCTCCATGGAAAAAAAAGAAAAAAATAGCCATACAGTTGCACTTGATCCAGGATTTTCACATGAGCAAATATAAACATGAATGTTCAGGGCCGGAAGAGGATCATCGGGGGAACATGGCGGCAGGCTGACGCCGGTCGCGGGAGCTCCCAGAACAAGGAGAGGCATGGGCTGAGCTAATCGGAAATATTATGGAGATTCAGCCGGAAAAATCAAAGTGAATGGGTGCTAATAGACGGACCCTAATAAGCTAAAAAAAAAAAAAAAAGGAATTCTTACTGAGGTCGGAAACATATGGGTCAAGACACCGAGAGACAGCCGGGGGTCTGGAGGCGCGCGGCGGACCTGTGGAGGAGAACGCGAGAGGCTGCAGCGCTGGTCGGATTCCGGGCGAGGAGGGGCAGCGTCAGAACAAGACTACCGGGGAAGTTGGAGGAGTCAGAGAAGAGACGCTGTGTGTGGTATGGTGAGAAGGAGCAGAACCCCAGCTTGAATGCACGTCCTGAGGAGGGGGTAAGGTGCAGGAGTGTGCAAAACCAACAAACTGAGGTAAAAGGAACTTTGTCTCTGTCGATGGAAAGGGATTTCCCCCCCAAGGCACCTCAGCTCAATAAAGAGAGGAGGGAAGAGGGAGGGGTTTTGTTAAGAAGTCTTCACAGGCAAAGCAGGAGTAAGCATAGTATTTATTTCTATCAGGTAAATACAACACACCAACTGGAGCCGGGGGTAAGCATCGCAGCCGGTCAAGTCAGGAAGTCAACTCAACTGTCAACTGTAAACGGTCAAAGGGTAGTGTATCAGCTGGCATTCTAGAATGCCAGCTGATGTCATAGCAATGCCAGCGCGAGGGCAGGGGACGCGCGTTGAGGGGAACGGAAGCTTAAGAGGGACAAGCTACCGGGCTATATCTATTACAGTGCAACACAACAGGTTTCAATACCACAAATAAAGAAAGCACTGTTAGCCCACAGAGGAGGTCGGATATATTGAAAGGGGAGGGCAGCGCCACTACCAGTACCTGTATGAGTAAGGAGGTACAGTCCACCCAAATTAAGAACAGATATCAGCTAAGGTCCCACCCTGAGGCCAAAGGTAAAGGTGGCAGAATTAGTGCTGTTAAACAGCAGGTGGTTCGGGAAGTGATACCTGTCTCCCCTAAAAGAAAGGTGATAAAATCTGCGGGGAAGCCAAAGCGGTGTGGTGCTAAAGCGCCGCGAGTATTGATAAAACCCCCCCCTGTCCCTTAGCTCGTATTTCAAAATAATGGAGCATGTTGCTGCACCCAAGGGCGGAGGGACAAGACCACTCAGTTAAATTCGGTCCCTCTACAGTTGGAAAATCAATTTTCCCCATTAGCAAGTATACAAGGTGGGGATAGCCAGAGTGAAAGTCGGGGGGCAGAAAGAAATGCCAGTCCCTCTCCCACCTCCAGTTTAAGTCTACCTTTAGGTAGTGGCAGTACCTTAGAGGTGGTAAATACGGGCAAAACGCAAGGAGTTGAGGGGGCGAAGAGTCAGGTCGAACTACTGTTTCTGAGTTTGAGGCAGGACATCTTCACAAAATTCGAGATCTCCGAGACCAACCAGAAAGGGATACAAGATAAATGTGATATTCTGGAAGGAAAACTCGATGATGTAGCACAGCGAACTGGGGTGTTGGAGAGTGAGGTGAAGGTCCTGTCAGAAGCTGTGTTAGAGAACAGCAAAGACCTAGAGAAATTAAAAGTACAGAACAGAGCCTTACAAGAGGTCACGGAGAGGCTTGAGATGCAGGCCAGACGTAATAACTTGAGAATCCTCAAAGTACCAGAAGGATCAGAGGGAGGAGATATCAAGGCCTTTGTGTGTAAATTGTTGAGAGAAGGAATTTTGAAGGACAGACCTGACATTGAGCTCGAGAAGGAGATACAGAGAGTTCACAGAGACCCTTTCAAATTAAACCCAGCTAGGAAGGCGCCGAGGAAAATACTGATACATTTCCTTACTTATGCGGTGAAGGAGGTAGTGCTGGGGCGCGCTTTGAAAGAGGGATCTTTAATGTATGAAAATTTCAGTTACCAAATAAGATCAGATCTTGGAAAAAGAACGGCTCAGAGGCAATGGGAGCTGGGGGTCAGAATGAATGAACTGAGGAGCAAGGGTGCTCAGGTTCAAATTAAGTTTCCGGCCATGTTAAAAATAATGTGGCGAAACAAAATGCACAATATCAGCAGTCCGGAGGAAGTGGATACCTTCCTAGCACAGATGGAGGGATGAGCCTTTTTACAGAAAAGGGGGTACCGTCAGTAGAGATAGAGATTTTGTGTATATTTAGTATAAAGTAATAGGTTGATTTTGTTTAATGCTTCTTTTTGGGATGGGGGGTCACGAAGGGCGGATTGAACCGCCTATGGAGTAAAAAGGGGGTTTCCCGGGGGGTGGGGGGAGCACTGGGAGTGGGGAGCAGAGGGAAAAAAAGAAAACATTTAGTCCTCAGGATTAAGTTGGGCTCTAGATTGAAGGAGTTAAGGTGCTATAAGGAAAAAAAGCCTTAAATATGGATAAGTTGAATACAATCCAACTACTAACATGGAATGTGAATGGGCTGAGAAATAGGAAAAAGATGTCCCGGACAACAGAATTTCTAAAGAACAGTGAGGCACACATTATATTTTTTACAAGAGACCCATCTGGAAAAACAAGAATGTAGGCAGAGCTATAGTAAAATAAGATGGGTTCAGGAGGTGCTCTGTTCTGAGCAGAGAGGAAGTAAAAGGGGAGTGGCCCCTATTATAAGATCTCAATGTAGGAATAAGAGTAGTTAAATACGAGACGGATCAATCAGGGAGATGGTTGGTGGCCACCATATTGATTCAGGACAGACCCTTAGTGTGTGCAGTCTACTATGGGCCAAATGAGGACAACCCAGAGGCTCTATTAAAGCTCAAATCTTGCCTATTAGAGACAACAGCACCGATTATTATGGGAGGTGATTTTAATTTAATTCTAAACAAAGAGTTAGACCGCACCTCACGAGTAAAACACATTAGCCCCCCAAAAACATTCGCGAGTTTAAAGAACATGATAAGAGAATTTTACTTGGTGGACATCTGGAGTAGTAAGATGGGGGAAGCTAGAGATTTTACTTTTTATAGTAAAAAGTATAGACACCATTCACGGATGGATTATTTCCTTATAGATCAGGAGCTATATATAGATGTGGAGATAGTAAATCATATTCCTGCAATTTTATCGGATCACTCGGCACTAGCCATGACTCTGAGGTTTCAGCAAAAAGAGGGAAAGAGGAGGTGGACATTAGATAGGACTATCTTATTAGACGAGGAAGTGACTTGTGATTTGGGGGAAAAAACAGATGAGTATTTTCAATTTAATATGGGCTCAGCAAAAGACCATGGGCATCCGCAGAAAAGTTTCCGGGGGGGGGGGGCAACATTTTAATGTCATCACCATCCTCCGACATGATGTGTGCCAGGTGGGGCACAAGAAACACTGGGGCGCAGGAGGAGCCATGGGGGGTAGGAAGCAGGCCGCATGTGATCTCACACACCATAGGGTTGTTGTGCCACAGCCATATCTTTCTTTTGTGGCCTTTGGTAGATATCATTCACACCTTCTAGCAGTTGGCAAAGAAAAAAGCAGAGCTCAGCTGCAGACAGGAGCGGCTCGTAGCCAAAAGTGAAAAAGCGCAGGCATGCAAAGGGTTTAGAAACCTGATGCAAAGGCTTAATGGAAGGATCAATCTGCCATTGTCTGATTAGCAATTTCTAATCTGTTTTTATGTCACCACTATTGAATACACCACATTATTCATACACACATGATCAAGGCAATGAAGGCACTATAACTGCATTATAAAAAAAACATGTAGAGTCAGTCTGCATTTGGTGTTAACGTGCACAAACGAATGAGAATTAAAATATATGACAAATGCATTTATTTTGGAAATGTATTAACTTAAATATTGAATTACTTTCCAACATACTATACCTATTTGTTGGTCTGACCACAGTGCAGTACTGTTTGATTTCCTCCCCCAGCTATAGTTGTGGATCATAGATCCCCTCACCCGCCTAATAAAACTAGAAACTGGAAAGGTATCTCAGCCAACACCTTAACCAACACCCTACAAAATATTCCTTGTATAATTCAAGAGGATTCTAATCTTGGGGCTGAGGCCTTTGCGACATGGCTAGAATCCGCAGCTAATATATTGGCACCTTTGAAATCATATACTCGGAAAAATCGCCGTCCCTCGTCTCCCTGGTATAATGACAAACCCAGACTATTAAAACAAGCCTGCCGTCGCTCTGAGCGAGCCTGGAGATTAACCCTAGAGGAACCTGATAGAACTTCATACAAAGCTAGCATTAAGGAATGCAAATACGCATTAGTGGAAGAAAAATCCAAATACTGCACATACATACAAATTGGAAAATTCATCATCCACAAAAGAGTTATTTAAGCTGATACAACAGCTTTCATCCTCCCAACCCATAGCAGAACCAGAAACCTCACAAGCATTCTGCGACCAACTGGCCATCTTCTTTCAAACCAAAATCATGGATATATATACCGGCTTCGATCCACACCTTGGAGTGTCCACTATAACACCGGCATCAAATCAAATCAAATATATTAAAATAAATCAAATCAAATATATTACCATAAATAAAATAACAGCTGTTCTCTTCTAAATTGGAAAATAAAACATATAAATTTAACCTGGATAACTGTTGCAGGAACTGCAAACATGTACAGTCTTGCTGAAATTTAACAGTCACATTTTTCAATGAGTAGTAGTTTTATACAGTTTTTGTTCACTGGTTAGTGTACTGATCTCGAAAAAGGAACTGTAAACGTCTGTAGTCTTGTGCAAATTTATCAATTACTTTGTCAATCAGCTGTTGTTTGCTTTCATCAATTTTTGCTCGATGTTTGCTCATCATGCACAAACCCGATAAGCGATCATCTGCCATTGTCGACCTCAACCAGGTTTTCACCCTTCTCATTGTGCTGAAAGACCTTTCCACTGTGCAAGTGGTCACTGGTAATGTGAGAGCAATGAGAATTGCTTGCTGGACTGATGGAAATAAATCTGTGTGGTTTAGCAAATCCAGAAATCCATTGTCAAACTGCTCATCCTATCGTTGACCAGATCTGAAACCATGTGACTGCTTCGGCTTCCAGGTTTTCAATGTCGTAAATTTCTCTGATGTTTGCAATATGGTATTTGTATTGCTCAAGTGCCATTTTTGCCATATGTTTTGGGTAAAGTGAGAACAAACTCAAATTTTTCTTGTTTTCATTGCCAAACCCGCTTTCTAATGATGCAATGATAGAGTCCATGTATGGCACATAGATAGACAGGCAATAGTATTCTTCCACAGAAGAGGAACCAAAATTAGAACAGAAATACTTGCCGGCCACACTGTCTGGGAACACAAAGTTCGATGTTCAGTTTTTCTGCCAGTGTTTGAACGTTTGTAAAAATGTCCTTAAATTGCTCTTCTGCTTTTTGTCTGTGATCACAGAACACAGTCAGAAGGTCTTGCATGTGATTACACACCTTGAGGATATCAAGTTGAACAGCTTGGAGAGCCTGGCTTACAGATTCCAATCTTGATGAGTAATCTGAAATTATGGACAAGCAAAAGAGAAAGCTCACTGTGCTGGAGGAACATTGCAATTGATATGCATCCTGGCGTGCTTTCCCTGATGCTGTAGTGCCCAATAAGCTTAATTGCTTAAAAATCTCTTCAAAGTGTGAGCTAAAAATTCGAATGCTCTTGTGTTTTGCTGTCCATCATGTTTCACTCAGCCATGGCAGATTAGGAATAAGAGATCTTCTTTTTGGACTCTCACGGAAAAACCTGATGATGACTTTCACTGTGCCAATAGAATTCCGTATATCAGGAACAGCATTCAGGTCATTAACAACCAAATTAAGTTTATGTGCAGCACAGTGAGCAAAAGCAGCTTTAGGATATTTTCTCTTTATTATGGATTGAACGCCACCTTCCTTTCCTGCCATAGTAGAGCATCCATCATATCCTTGGCCATGGAGTTTTTCTAAGTTTAATCCAAATTTAGAACATGTATCCTTAATCATATTTGCAATTGAGATAGCATCCATTTCTTTTAAGGTTGCAAATCCAAGGAATTCTTCTCTGATGACAGCTACGGTGCTACTTGTTGTGTCTACAAAACGTACTCCAAGTGACATCTGTTCTTTTCCGGATATGTCAGCACTTTCATCAGCAATGATTGAAAATCCATTTGACCTATTGACTAAGGATACTAGATCTTCTCTTAATGTTTCTTCACATAATGTAATCAATTCATGTTCAACTCGAACTGATGTATAACGTGCATTAACTGGTGCATTTTCCAGATGGTTCTTTAGGATCACATCTTCTGCTTCAATGCGAAATTGGTACAGTCTTTGCACATTTCCGGTTGTACTTTTTTTCCCAAGTAAAGCAATGTCATGTGTGCCACAAAATAAGATAGTAGACAAAATTGGAAATAATTTTTTCCGATTTTCTTCAACATGCCTTTTCACAGCGTTGTCTATTTGGCAAACAATACTTGTTTCCGGTTTCTTTCTGATTGCCAAAAAGTGAGTTGCATCCACTTGTGCGTTTTTATGCCAAGACGATAAGACATGCTTGCGTGCACTTTCATGGAAGTCTTTATATTTAGTGAAAGGCATAGTTATGAATGCTCCTTGTATCCCACGATGAACTGGCTGTGGAAAAACTGTGCAAAACTTGCAAATTGCACCTTTCAGTTGTGGAGAGTAGCTAAGCCATGGTGAATATTGATTAATCCACACATGACGGAAACAGCGTGTTCCACCTGAATCCTTCTTGAAGTCATACGTTTCTGAAGCAGTATACGTATTTATTAGAAGATTGTATTTTACATCATCTGTTAGTTTTTTTGCTGAATTAAAATACAATCCAATATCATTTACAGGAGCATCAACATCATGGCTAGATTCTGTTGGAGCTAAAAGTGGACCTGCAGAACTGCTTGTGCTTGGTTCTTCTGCCTCCTCCTGTTCACCATGTCTAGATTCTTTTCTTGCTTCCGTAATATCAGATTCTACATCATCCAATTTCCGTTTTGAAAAATATTTTCGGATGTCCATTTCTAAAAAGAAATGGGGATCATTAAATACTCTACTGAGCTCATCACCAGGCTGGCTGTATTGAATAAAATGAGTTGTAGATGAGCCGCAAGGGGAACCAGGTTTCCTTGCATAATCCATTATTATATATAGGTAAAATGAGATTTGTGAACGTTAAATAACTCACCTACAATGCACTATTTATTGAATACATACAGCCCTGTATGCAGTAACAGAAAGTTGAAAAAGGAAAGTGTCTATGTGTGGATATATATGTACACACACTGATGCACACACACATTATATATATAGATTTCACTTGTCACAGCACCAGACTGCACGCACAGCAGTTGCCACAGCAGCACAGATTGCACCCAAAACACTTGCCACGGCACCACCAGCAGCTATAAACCCACATCACTTGCCAAGTGCACCTTGGCAGTGGCACTGGATAGCATCCACATCATTCACCAGATATAATCCCACATCACCAGGTATAACCCCACCACACTAGATAATAAATCATATAATATAACTCCCAATGTCCCCATGGTGGCACAAAATATAAACCCACTGCTTTCATGCATGACTGCTTTCTCCTGCTTTTGTCTCATTTTTTTCTGCTCTCTGTCCTTCCTCTCCCCCAGTTTTTCTGACTGCTTTCTCCTGCTTTATCCCCGGCCTCAGTTCCACATTTTGTGATTACAAGCAATCACTTAATCTCCCCATGGCAGCCCGCATTTACTTGGCTGCCGGTCCACCTCCCGCTGGTCGCTGCTTGCCCCGCTGAACTCTGTTGCACAGATTCCCTCCTCCACCGACTCTATTTTTCACATTGTTTTGCGCAGTTCTATGTAGTACCAGTGCCACCCAAAGATATTGGAACGCTTTACATTAGAACCACCAGTTACTTTTTTTTTTGTGCAGTTTTAAAAAACGCCAACACTGCCCAAAGGTATTGGAGCGCTTTACATAAGCACGAGTTACTTTTTTTTGTGCAGTTTTAAAAAACGCCAACACTGCCCAAAGGTATTGGAGCACTTTACATAAGCACTAGTTACTTTTTTGTGCAGTTTTAAAAAAGCCAACACTGCCCAAAGGTATTGGAGCGCTTTACATAAGCACCAGTTACTTTTTAGTGAAGTTTTATATAGCACCGCCAACCACCACACCACCCAAAGGTATTGGAGCGCTTTACATTAGCACCAGTTACTTTTTTTTGTGCAGTTTTAAAAAACGCCAACACTGCCCAAAGGTATTGGAGCGCTTTACATTAGCACCAGTTACTTTTTTTTGTGCAGTTTTAAAAAACGCCAACACTGCCCAAAGGTATTGGAGCGCTCTACATAAGCACTAGTTACTTTTTTTGTGCAGTTTTTAAAAAAGCCAACACTGCCCAAAGGTATTGGAGCGCTTTACATAAGCACCAGTTACTTTTTAGTGAAGTTTTATATAGCGCCGCCAACAACCAACACCACCGAAAGGTATTGGAGCGCTTTACATTAGCACCAGTTACTTTAAACAAGGGCACATTCATTTTTGCTGGCACGGCGAGATTAAGTGATTTGCCCCATTTTTGGGAGTGCTTTTTCATGCTTTGTCTTTTTTTTAAATGCTTTTTCCTTCCTCTCCCTGTTTTTGTGACTGCTTTCTCCATTCTCCTGCTTTTGCCCAGTTTTTTTACTGCTTCCTCCTTCCATTTTACTGAGTATTTTCTTATGCTTTTGCCTTATTTTTACTGCTTTTTCCTTCCTTTCCACTCCCCCCGTTTTTCTGACTGCTTTCTCCTGCATTTGCCATGTTTTTTTACTGCTTTTTCCTTAGTCTCCCCCATTGTTCTGACTGCTTTAGCCTGCTTTTGCCAGTTTTTCCTGCTTTTGCCTTGTTTTTTTTACTGCTTTTTCCTTCCTCGTCCCCCCCCCCCATTTTTCTGTCTCTTTCTGCCCTGACTTTTACCTTCCTCTCCTAAAAGTCTCCTTCTGTTTTCTACCACGTTTACAAAACCAGGCAGGGTTTGCTGTAAAACATACAGGCTGTCAAAAAACCCTAAAACTTCAAGTTTTAAATTAATCTAAATCATCTGAACACGAAGCGCAGGACTGGACAGAGAGGCTGCTTCTCTCTCTAAACTCTCTCTCCGTCTGACTGGAGGAGCCTGCGCAGTGTGCCCTTGCTGGGGGCTAGGCAGGGCGGAGGCAGGTCGGAGTTGGACCATGATTAGTCCAGCTCTCGATTTTCTTCATGTCAGGTAATGAGGCGATGTGGTAGTCAGCTATCATTGGTAGCGCTCAGCTACCCAATGATAGTGCTGCCTGCCTCGCCTGCCTGCAATGACACCTGAGCCTCCTGGTGGCTGTCCCATGTGATTGGTAGCTGAGCGCTATGCTAAATGTCATTGGTAGTAGCATAGTGCTCAGCTACCAATGACATGAGTCATGTCAGTGACGTCACATGACGCTCGTCGACGTCGCAACCTGGCTGGCAATGCATGGCAGATGGCTGATGCTCTGCTCGCCTCCGCAAAATGGCGGTGCGGCCCGCCCGCACCTCCGTCAGTAGTAGGTAGTACTAGGTAGCAGTGTAGCACTAGCCCTGTACGTGTGCTTGACTGACTCACTGCGAGGAGTCTGACTACTGCACAGTACTGCTTATTACAGCCCCGGGGTCCGGGACGGTGCAGCAGCCCGCCCGGGCGGGCGCCATTATTTTTGGTAACTTTAACATCGCACTCCAGCAGCCCAGTAGTGTGTCACTGGGCTGCTGGAGTGCTGTGCCAGCGTTACAAAAAAAAAGAATGGCACCCGGGCCGGCCGCTGCTTGCACCACGGCGCACCGTGACCGTCACCAGACCAGACTGGGCTGCTGGAGTGCATTACAAAAAAGGATGGGCCCCAGCCGCCGCCCGCACCACTCCACGGCAGTGCTGGCACCGCACCACAGAACGGCCCGCACCGGACCGGAGATCTCCAGGGGGGGGCAAGCACCCCTCCTTGCCCCCCCCTGCGGACGCCCATGCAAAAGACCAGATAGTCTGGGATGCTTTTAAAGCATATCTAAGGGGGTTACTTAGGTCTATAATGGGGGGGAAAAGGAGGGTTATGAAACAAGATGAAGAGAGAAAAATCAGAGAGATTAAGGAAAAAGAAGGGGAATTGCAGAAAGCATCGATGGAAGGCCTAAGTAACTTACCAGTGTTAGCAAAGGAATTGGAGAGTCGGCAGGCTGAGTTCCAGGCGCAGCTAGATAAAAAGCTACTAGACAGATGGAGAGCAAGTAAGCTTCAGCATTTCGCATATGGAGAGAAGTGTAGTTCCTTGCTGGCTTGGAAAGCGAAAGCAGATAGGGCCAGAAATACAATAAGAAATCTAATTAAAAGAGGGTCAGGAGAAGCGCTCTATGCGGATATAGATATTCGTGAAGAAGCCCGAAGCTTTATGAATGATTTGTACAGCGAAGACACAATACCAGGTCGAGAGAATATAGAGAATTGACTAAAAATGATAACACTCCCCCAATTAACAATGGAACAGAAGAAAGTCCTAGAAGCAGACATCACAGAAGAAGAAGTTAGGGCACAGTGTAAAAAAATGGTAAGGGGAAAGGCAGCAGGACCGGATGGCTTGCCAGTGGAGATATATTTGTGTATCATAGATAGAGTGGTGCCAGTTTTAAAAACTTTGTTTAATAAAATGTATATAGACGGGGAAAATCCACCTAGCTCATGGGCAGAGGCTACGGTCACGCTAATTTTAAAACCAAACAAAGATCCGCAGAAGATAGATTCCTATAGACCTATATCTCTTTTAAACATAGATTATAAGATTATTTCAGGTATTGTGGCATCACGAGTTGCCAAGGTCATAAAAGGGGCTATTCACTCTGATCAAAGAGGTTTTATACCAGGGAGGTAGCTTAATGAACTAACCTTTCAGATAATGTGGGTTATAGATATGGCGGAGACCTTGGAGGTCCCATTAACCATAGTGGCAATAGATGCTGCCAAAGCCTTTGATCAAGTGAACTGGGCAAATCTGTGGGAGACCTTAAACAGCTTTAGTTTCCTGAGAAACATGGTTAAGGCGGTGCAAAATTTATATCTGAGTCCCAGGGCAAAGGTGTTGGTCAATGGGGAACTATCAGATTGGTTTAGCATTACAAGAGGGACAAGGCAGGGATGCCCCCTATCCCCGCTTTTATTTAATTTGTATAAAGCGCCTTTTGCTAATTGGATTAGGGCGGATCCCAAAATTTCTCCCTTTAGATCTGGCGAGTTTGAAGTAAAATTAGCTTTATATGCAGACGACCTGATTCTCTATACCACAAACCCTCAAGAAGCAATCCCTAATTTAATGAAGAAGGCGGAGAGTTTTGGTGAAATGTCGGGCTATAAGGTTAATATGGGAAAAACAGAAATAATGGAGTGGAATCAGAGGTCAAGGAGTCAGGGAGCCAAAACCAAATGAGGTACCTTGGTGTACAGATATCTCAGAAATTAGAGGATATTCCTAAAGTGAATTGGAAGAAAGTTAGTAAGGAGATAACGAGTTTGTCACGATGGGCAAACCTACCATTAAACATTTATGGGAGGGTAAACCTCGTAAAAATTATTATACTTCCTAAAATCACTTTCCTCTATAACTCTATCCCCCTATCATTCAGGAAAGAAGACATAGCTAAGCTACAGGGAAAAATCGGTAGCTCTATCTGGTCCTCTAAGGGCCCAAGAATAGCATGGAAAAAGCTGAGAAGAGGGCTTGAGGTGGGAGGATTGGCTTTACCGGATCTACTTACCTATTGTTATGCCTTTCATTTTAAAAACTTTCGTATGTTGGCAAATAAGACCGATAGATCATCACTGGGACTATTATTTGAAGCAATGTTAGGAGATGTCTGCCAAGGCCATCAACATTTTCTTTATAAATACGGCGATCCAAAGTTTTAAAAAAAAGTAAGGTTGAAGATCTTAAGGTCTGCGTTAGAAACCTAGGTTTGCATAAGAAAGAGACTGAAAATTCCATACTACTCATCGCAGGCTCCGATTTGGGAATCTCCAGGCACTCCCGAAAGCCTGAGAGATCAACTCAGTCAGCCTTTGAAAGCAGGAGGCATATATTATTGGGCAGATCTTAAAAAGGACTCCAGATTGGTGAGCTGGGAAGTGCTTAATAACCTTACTAGAGGTAGACTGACTAGGTTCAAGTATTACCAGCTATGTTCCTGGTAGGCTACACAAAATTGGTCCCAGGAGGAGGAGAACCCAAAGCTGGACCAAGTGCTAAGAACAGATAAGTGGAAGAAAGAAATATCTTTTTGGTATTGGGCCTTTTTGGAAGCTGAGGACAGCATAGAAACCGAAATTACAAACTTATGGGGTAGAGAATTCAGGGATGAAGACATCAAGAAACTTTGGTTTGACTCCTTCGGTATGTTGCAGACAGTAGTAAAACCTGCATCGCTTAAGAGGAATCATCTGTATACTACCTATAGAGTCTACTGGCCTCCCCAGAAGTTATCAAAGGTCACAGGTAACACATATAATTGTCCAAGGTGTAAGCATCCAGCAGCAGATGATATGCATTTGTTTATGGAGTGTCCAAAAATTAAACCTTTTTGGACAGGGGTGTGTAACTTTTTGGAGGAAATACTTGGGAAACCAATTGAGGTAAGCCCCTGCTTGATATTCTTTGGACTTACACATGGCTATCGGTTGAATGCACCCAGTGGGGTGGAGGCAATAGCATGATGGGAGTGGTAGTCACAGATATTGGTCACCCCCACAACTGTCCCATCAACACCACCCTGAACCATGCGCACATCACAGGGAGTGGAAAAGAACTGACAAGATGGCTGACACTGGGTACTGCTGTGGGGAGCACAAGGCCCTGCTGGCAACTGTGCACTAACCAACAGCAGGACACCACTGACTGACATCCTGAAAGACAACTTGCACTCCCTGCAATGGAAGCACGTTCCATGGTGGAATATCTGGCTGGGTGGGAAGGAGGACTGACAGCACTGACCATAGTTACCAGCAGCTCCACTCACACCCCCCCCCTAACACAAACTCCACACAACTCACCTGGGAGAATGCATTGCCTCACACTCTAATCAAATATCCCACAAAGAACCACAACCCTGGGTCATGCTGTGTGAAGCACAGGGACACACATTGGACTTGTAGCCAAACTAACCCCAGGATAACACTGTCAGCCATCTTGTCAGCACAGGCACACAACCCCACAGGGAAGCAGAGTCAAAAGGAAGGAAGCATGGGCATGCTGGGAAGGGGGTTGGAGGCAATAGCATGATGGGAGTGGCAGTCACAGATATTGGTCACCCCCACAACTGTCCCATCAACACCACCCTGAACCATGCGCACATCACAGGGAGTGGAAAAGAACTGACAAGATGGCTGACACTGGGTACTGCTGTGGGGAGCACAAGGCCCTGCTGGCAACTGTGCACCAACCAACAGCAGGACAACACTGACTGACACCCTGAAAGACAACTTGCAATCCCTGCAATGGAAGCACGTTCCATGGTGGAATATCTGGCTGGGTGGGGAAGGAGGACTGACAGCACTGACCATAGTTACCAGCAGCTCCACTCACACACCCCCTAACACAAACTCCACACAACTCACCTGGGAGAATGCATTGCCTCACACTCTAATTAAATATCCCACAAAGAACCACCACCCTGGGTTATGCT